>JAAOAR010000282.1:0-42955 GCA_013395995.1 Fusarium pseudoanthophilum
CCCCATTACCCGGAGGATCCTATAGTGTGTCAGTACTCTTGGACGGAGGACTTTGTGGAGATGTCATGGGGAGATGGTGAAGATGTCGTGGATATATCGTTGATAAGAGGGTGGGTCTGGCTATATACGTACGGTAGTAGAGTTGGTCTACATGAATAAGAGCCAGTATGTGCACCAGCAAGATGAGTATGGTAAGAACTTACAGCCGGCATTATAGACGAAAAAAAAAGGGGCGGGCTTTTCTTTTTCTTTTCTTGCTATATTTATATGTTAGTGAATCAGAATGCACAAGTGATGAATGAAATGTCTCTGAATTGAGAACCAGGAGGGGAGGCATCATCACACCAATGGGAATAGCTGATGGGAACATAAAGGCATAGTTGTATTCTCATGAGCTGAGCATCATTCCCTGAATCCATGGGGATTAGGTGAAGGGGAAGGGGATGAGGAAGAGTCGGCTTTGACGAGAAATGGAACACTCACGGCCGCTGACAGAAGAGTAAGATAAATGTAGCAAAAACTCACGGTAGCCGCCATTGTGACGCGACTCTCGTCAGGTCTCTTTGAGATGGGTCGAGCTCCTCATGTTGAAGATGATGGTTTGTTGCATTTCAAGGAGGCATGTGAGAGTTGCAAGAAAGATGAAGATCAACCCCTCGCGCGCACGAGGAAATCACCTCCAGGCTCCAGCACGACTCGCGTGTTGCGGCAGGTAGAACATATGCTCCTGACCAACTTGGGAGGCAGTTCAGGTAGGTAGGTACTCGAGGGTAAAGGAAGTTTGGCACCGGCAGGCAGAAGTAGCTAGTGCACCTACCCACTAACACTTGCAGAACGTAATGGGGGATAAGTGCGGACCTGTATCGTAGGTAGGTGGGCTAATGGGCTAAATTTAGAGTATCTTTCCTAAGTTTAGGATAATTAGTGCCTAAATTGATAAAATTTTGAGAAAGATTATTAGAACTTAGGGTGGATGGACTAAGTTTAGAGTAACGAGATGCAGGAATCGAGGGTATCAGCTGCGCCTATCATCGTTGCCGCCCATTCCCCCCTATCAGCCGCAATATATGTTTGCGACCCGTTTCAAACAACGGCCGGTGCCTGACGAGGCGGTCCCTGATATCCCTCCGAGGTTGATGTCCTAGGAGCGAGACGTCAACCTTTTTATATCTAACATCGTACTTGACCCACCGCTCGAGGCCAGGCACACGGATTCCCAGAGTCGGCAGCGCAAGAAGTGTCAGGGTCGTACTGATATGCTGAGAATATGGGTCCCGCTTACGTTCGACACCGTAGATAGCGGGGAGTGTGTATCGAATCTTTCCTGGAGCGTAGTGCTTGAGCAACTTTTCCAGTCGAGCCTTTCGTAGAGGAGGCAGCGCTTTGCGAAATGCTTTGGCATACTCTGCACGATAGGGGTGGACTTGCCACATCGGCCATCTGTTACGTCCGATGCGTATCCAGAAACGGCCATCGAACAGCTTACATCTCGCCCATCCCTTGTGACTGAAAGCCTCCGGGGCATCCGTGAACTCCTTCTCTGTGTTTAGGGGTGGTGAGACGTATGACGGAGGTAAGTACAGCTTTGCAACCGGAAGGGGTTGGGTTGATGTATAGGGGGCTCTAGAGAGTAGCCATTTGATGGATGTTCCTCTGACTATCGGATCGAAATACACACCAGCGGCGGTGAATGCTTTGGGTGTCGCGTTGACATCGGGAGCCATGCCGGGGACCAGAGTATTGACAACTTTTTCGAGATTTGAAAGGGGTGGGAGATGGGATTCAGGGGTGACAAAATCAATAAGTTTGCGGACTGCGATGGTCATGACAACTCTCCGATGGTCCTTGCGTAGTTCGTTCTCGGGATGTAAAGAGCGTCTTTTGAATCGTTTGTTGAAGCTGCGCAGCTTTGGGAACTCTACCAGCAAAGTTCCCACATTTGGATCAAAGTTTTTGATCACGGCCTCCCGAATGAGATAGCGGCTAGCTTCTGCTTCTTCAAGCTTGGTTCTCTCTCTTGATCTCTTGGCTAGAGAGAGGATAGAAGGCTTCTGCAAGGCTTTTGGTAAGGTGTGGTTTCGGACCAGATGTCTGACAGCGTTTCGTGTTGTTAATGTAGGGTCCTTGTTAGTCGCATCTTCTACCCAAGCAATCTTATTCGCTTCGCAGGTAGCAATCAGTCTATCCTTGTCAAATTCCATAAGAGGCCGATAGATCATGACGCCGCCATCCTCAACTTCCAAGGGCTTCAGAAATGGAACGTCGGAGACTTCACGGATCTCCTCGGATCCCGGGTACGATTGAACGAGATCTTGAGGGAGATCTTCCAAGAGATTGGTATTTTCAAGGGTCAACTCGTCACGAATTCTGCGTCGTAGACGTTTCAATTCCTTCAGAGCTGGTCGGAAGCTGAGTGCAGGGGTTGATCTGAGCTGGTCGTCGAGAAGGCCACTCTTGTAGACACCATGTAAATCGTAGCATTCGGGTATCGAATTAGCCTCCCTTATTCCTTGCAGGCCTCGGTATCCATGCCCTCCAAGTAATCGCATGAGGACTGTCTCGTATTGATCATCACTGTGGTGCGCAAAGAAAAGACTGTTGGAACCATGATAGCTGCAGTACCGGCCTAGTGCGCGATACCGGTAAGTTCGAGCGAGGCCCTCGACATTGGGGAGTTGACGAGGGTCGAGACCTTGACGTTTCTCATCCCTCCACGAGAGAGCAGAAACACTGGCCTTGATATCAAGCTTTCGCAACTCTTTGGCAACCTCTGACGCTTCATGGCCGCTCCCGTCACGCAGTTTGTGGTCGACAACGAGAGCGAGAACACCATGGACTGGGTTATCCGCGACTTTCATGCCACGGAATGAGCGGACAGCTTTGGTCATGAGAAATGCGAGAGCCATTGAATCTACGCCTCCACTGATAGCCAGTACTAGAGGAGAGTTAGTCGCATATAGACTGCAAAACATTGGGCCAGTTACCTATACGCTGCGGTCTCGCAAAGCGAGCGGTTGGAAACCGAGGACGACAAATAGCGTCGACTGCATCTTTGAACTCGCTGATCTGAATTGGCCGAGGGGCATGATGGAATACACGAAAGGCCGTAGTCATTCCATTATATTTCCGGCTTGAGCCTGGAGCACAATTGGCGAAGCAGAGCTGAAGCTGAGGTTGATGCTGTTACTTGAAGGAAGGGAAAAAGTGGTGATGCCGGATTTCAATTGAAGCTTGAGTGGGTCTGATTGCTGAATTCCGTCCGAGCCAGTGGGGCCGAGCGGGTGTTGTATCACGACGGCACGGGAGGGTTTATGAGATGTACTTGATAACAAGAGTAAAGGATTGAAAGTCATGAAATAAGGACCTTGACAGTATATATCGAGAAATCTCAGCAAACTTAGGGAAGATCCAGGGACCTGGGGTAAACTTGGGGAAGTCAAGTGTATCCGGTGATAATTTAAGATGAACATAGGAACTGGAAACTAATTTATCTACTCTCTTACGGCTGAGAACTGTTTAGAGTGTATGGACATTTGAGATAAAGAAATCTGGTATCCTAGTAACAAGACCAAAGCTCAATTACTCTTGGCATGCCCATGTTGACGACACCTGGGCATACCGTCTCGCTAAGAGACACCATGAACCAATCTGAATCGATCAGTTTCGCTCAAGGCAGTGATCGACCATGGAATCACAAGCTTCTAGAAACAACGCCGTTCACCCTGTACAACGGTCAACTGCGTTAGTGCACTATAAACCAGCCACAGATACCTATAGTTAGAAACAAAACACGACACAAGAATTAAACTTTTGATTAGGTTAGTAGGTAAATAAACAACAATCGTCACTGGACTCCGTCTATCACAATCTGTCAGTATCTCCTCAGTACAGGCCTCCAATAACGTAGCAGTCAGTGACAGGTTCGTCGTGTCCCGACAAAGACTCTCACTAAACCATGCGGGTAATAACTACCTAAAGAGAAGAGACCCTCACCAACCCCTGTCACCGTCTCAAATGATTCGCCTCCAAGGCATAAAAGGGCCCTAACGAGAAAAGAGAAGAAACAGCCTTGCCAGTTTGAGTGGAGTGTGAAATGCATGTTTTGGATCATGGCCCATTACCTTGAATCCTCTGGTTGTAGCGGCCTCTTGTTGTCCTCGTGCCACCATCACAGGTTATCCTTGTCTCTACTGTACATACATACCTAAGGTCTGCATCTGCACGCTCCGTACATCCATTACACACACAGTCACGTATTGCCCTGTCTCGTCTTGTTTATTTTTACTGCTCCCTCTCAAATTTTATCCTCGTCTCAACCTCTATCTCCCACTGTCGCGTTAATAACTGTTTCTCGGCCAAATATTGTCTCGTCGCTCCGCAACAAACCAAAACATCCCGCCCCATGTGATTCACAATTTACTTGCGTCTTTCATCACCTATACCAGCCTCATCGTTAGCTCTTCATCTACCCTCGCTCCGCCACACCCGCATTCCTGAGCCTCATATACCCCCTGCGCGGCTCCTAATTATCATCTTCGCAATCATTTAATATCGAAAAAGCCCTCATGGTGTCCACGCTGGAGCCTCCAACCGCCTCCTCCATCTCCCGTCGCGGTCCCTCCTCTGTCGTCTCCCGTCGATCTCAATCAGACTCGCGATCGAAACGCTACAATAGATCTCATACCGGCGGAACTTCTCACGCTCTTCACAATGACTTCCCAGTCTTTAGTAGTGGCGATGTAGAAATCATAGTCCGCGCGCGCGATACGCCTCCCGATGCTGCTCCCGTGCAGAACAGATATCTTCTTCATCGCCATACGCTCACGCGCTCGAGTGGTTTCTTTGAGACCAGCACATCAAGCCAGTGGTCTCGCGCTCGCGCACTACCGGCTGGCAATGAGCTCTCCCGCATCGGGGAGGACGGGGAACCGGATTCTGTCAGTGCAAGCGAAGTCAGCTCAGTGTCGCAAAGAGGAAGCATCCATCCACCCAGGAAGCGATGGCGATACGAGCTAGACCCCAAATCTGGACCAAACGATATTCCAATGCTGGTCCAACGAGACGAATCGTCGCGAGATACTACACAATCCTTGTTTGGTCCTGCATCAGCTCCACCTGCAGTCAGTGCAAGAGACGCACGCTCTCAGAGTCGCTCCAAACACTCCCACTCACATTCGCGATCGTTGTCCAATTCGTCGGCCTCAAGTGGTTTCTTCCGCTCTGTCGCCAATCTCAGTCTCTCGTCCAACCACCCACCTCCAGCCCAAGAGCTATCGCAAGCGGACGAGGACCTTTTGCGCGACTACGATAACCTCTTTCGCATATTTTACAATTACCCGCCCAACCTCGATGGTGTCAATGTCGCAGATGCCTATGTCCAATGCAAGAGCTTGCTCAACCTCGCCGACCAATATGACGCCCTTGCTGTGGTGGGACCTCGAGTTGATCACCACATGCTGCAGTTCCAGTCACGGCTCTGGAAGCAAATCGCCAAATACCCAATCTCATATTTGCGCCTCGGGTACCTAGCTCGCAGCAGGGTGATATTTCAGGAAGCCCTGATTCACGTCGTTGGGCAGTGGCCGGTCGGGGAACGCAGCCTGCGTGCAGCCCTGCCCGACATTGTCTTGGATATTATTGAGGACAAGGTTGACGAACTGGAAGATACGGTCGGTCGCATCGAGGGACGTCTGTACCGTCTTGGGCTCACCAACAGTCGTGGTGAACGTGTCGGCCCAAGCAACAACTACCTCGACTGGCTGTCCATAAGCCTCTTCCGCCAATGGCTGGCCGACAACACCTCTCCGCAGCCGCCTCCCGATCAGCGACGCAGGACGACCTCTCGTGACGGCGGCCGCAGCGTCGCCGCCTTACCCCCCGCAGCCCCGCCGTTGAATTCTGTAGGTCGTGCATATCGCCAACTCGGTTCGAATAATCCCGCATCTTTCCTCGGCCACGATGACTGCAAGCGCTTCCTCAAGCTCACTCCAGAGCTCTACAGCCGGGAGAACCTCCGGCGATTTGAGAAGCGTCTTGATGAGCTCAAGTCAATGGCCCGAGAGATCGTACGGCCTCTCATGGGCAGCAATCTCGAACTCGATATGGGCGGTACCTCACGCACCCCCGATAGTGTCTCTTACCTCACCTGCATCAACGTTGGGAACCGAGACCTGCCTTGGGTGATGGAGGATCAGACAACGGTCGGGCTCGTCACCAATTGATGTGGGTGGGTGAGTGCGTTATCAGCCCTGGATTGGGATGAAAACGGTGGTGGTTGCGTTGATGCAATGCAACGATTTTTATGACCTGATGTTTCTATTTTTTGGATTCTTGCGGATACCCCATGCTTGGACATACTGTTGAAATTCCCTTGTGTTTGTCTTATGTATATTCACTACTGTCTGGAATGATATAACTAAATGATATCTAACTCGGTATATTCTATATAGACACGGAACAGCCGGACCCTGGTTGGACTGAGGACAGTCGATATGACTCGGATGGAGCTGAGCTCTTTAATCAAATTGATAAGTGTTTGATATGAACTGCATGTGTTCCGTGGTTGTATGTGTACTTCTGTGTGAAATGCAACAACCGAACTGAATGGTAGCATCCCTCGAGATGTTCTCGCAGTGGTGTTGTAAATTCCGGCCACTAAGTTTACCCTATTTATCTCAAATTATTGAACCATTCCAAAAGATATCCCAATTTAGTTATACTGAATTTGCCCGATCGTGCTTGTGGGTTTGATCAGAGTCTTGCTGCAACATTTCCTTCCAAGCTCGGTCTTCAAAGTATAGAGTGCAGTAGACTGCAACAGCACATAGAGGCACTGGTCTTTTTAATGAAACATTTCTGCTAATTAAGGTATTACATGAAGAGATGTTTGCGTATAATCTCATATCATGATAGAACAATTTTCTAGTGGTATCTATCCAAAACGACATTTTTGCAAACCCGCTACACCATCATCATCCAACGAGCCCAAGTCATAAAACGCCCTTTTCCAAGCGTGACCCGAAAACTCCATCAGACGCTGCTAGTCATTAAATACGCAAAGACATGTGAAAATGGTGATGAGACTTAAGCGCTCTCCTTGTTGGCTCCGCTGGCCACACTGTCACGACGAGCGATGACAGCAGCCAGGGCGGTATCGTTATCATTCTCCTTCTCGTCTTCCTCTGCAGAAGAGCCAGAGTTAGGGGCAGGAGGAGCGGTGGGAGCATACTTGCTTCTCTGGCGAATCTTGGCACCGTAACGGTAGAAGATAAAGGGGATTGGTGCGAGCACAGCGGCGACACAGCCGAGAAGAGTGGCAGCATATTGAATGCCCATACCGTCAAACATTTGACGGGCAAACAGAGGGAAACCAGCACCGCAGAGAGATCGAAGGAATGTGTTACCGGCGATGGCGGAGGCGGCGAACATGAGGTAGGCATCGACGAGGTAGTTAAGAGCCTGGAGGAAGATGGACATGAGACCGAAGCCAGTGAAGAGACCGCTGAGAGTGGGAACGATCCAGTGAATGTCCTTGGTGTATCCAGTCCTAGAAGATGTTAGTATTCTGTCAATACTGATTTTGCGAGTAACTTACCATCCAAACCAGAAGATACCAATGGCAAAGGCAACACCACCAGCCATGATGTTGGGCAGACGCCACTCGGGAATAGGAATGCCATTGTTGGCAGCAAGCTTGCGAATGTACCAAGGCTGTTGAGCAATGACTGTAGCACCAGCGATAAGTTGACCAACAATCATGCCGAAGAAGCAAAGACCGGATTGGCCAGAGCTGAAGCCGTGAACACCAACAAAGACAAGAGGGTAGGCAGTAAGGAAGAGGTAGAGCAATCCGTAGATGAAACTCATGTAGATGGAAAGCAGAAGAATAATAGGCTCGGTAAAGAGCAGACGCAGAGGTCGAGAAAAGTTCTTCTGGACGAGCTCCTTGAAGTCAACCTCGATTTCCTCTTGCTTGGCATGAATACCCCAGTTCTTGGTGCGACGTCGCAGATCAGCCGCCTTGGCGATGAGAATGACAGGCGGGTAAGTCTCCTCCAAGAAGATGATGTCGAGAATCAGAGCAGTGAAACCCATGATAGAAGCAAGATACTCGGTCCAGCGCCATCCGAGGTGAGACTCAACAATGAAACCACCGATGAAAGGAGCCAGAAGAGGGCCAGTAAAGACGGACATTGAGAAGAGAGTGATGGCAGTTCCTCGAGTACGGTTGTCAAACATGTCGGAAAAGACAGCAGCAACGACAGCAAGAGGACAAGCACCGAAAAAACCACTGAAGAATCGGCAGAGAAGAATAGTCTGGATATCCTTGCCAGTCGCACAACCAATGGAGAAGACAGAGAAACCGAAGATGGAGATGAGAATTGGAAGACGACGACCGCGCAACTCAGACAGAGGAGCCCAAAGCGAGGGACCAAAAGCGAAACCAAGCACGTAAAAGGTCGTTCCCAAAAGACCAACCTCGTTACCAACATGATACTCGTGAGCAACAACCATAGTCGCAGCAGAGAAGATGGAGGATGTGAAGGCGGATGTCATGGTGGTGAACCCCAAAACAGCAGCAGTAATAAGCTTCTTCCTCAACGGCCAATTCTGCGAATGCATGGGATCATTGGGACCATCGAATTCAACAACATACTGCTCCTGCTCGGGCAAAGGGGGAGGATATGGCTTTCCAGCGCCAAAGTTGGGGAGAGGCTTTCTTGAAGCTCGCGAGGCTGTGCGGGAACGAAGACTGCCTCCGACGGTGGCATTGTGTTGACTTCGAGCTGTTTGTATTCTGCTGAGTTCTGTAGGATGACGCTCTAGGTCGTTCTGGGTCGAGATACGGCTGATGCTGTTGTATTGGCCAACGGAGCGGCTTCGTCGACGGGCTGAGTTCTCGGAGGAGGATGAGGAGACGGTTGATGCGGAGATGACTCGTTCTATTTCAGCGCTGTCGCGCTGTTGGTATCGCTGAGGAGAAGCAGCGCGTTCAGCGTCTAGCAGCTCCTGATCCACGATATTCCCCGCCATCTCGACTGTGTATTTCGTCTTCAGTGCAGATGAGCAAGTCAATTGTCGAGAAAACTGGAATTGGTGAGTCTAGAGAAGTGTGCGGGCGTAGATATATGTATAGCGTCTACGTCTGGTCGCTGTAAGCTGCAGCTATGACGCTATAGGTTGGCGGGAAAAGGCGAGAATGAATGGATCGCGACGCTAATGTGATGGTTGTACGAAAAAGGTCAAGCCGAGGTCGTATGCAGGTAAGACGTTGAGCAGTTCGAGTCAGAGGAGGAGAGAGGGGATTGACTCGATTACTTTTCAGTCTGCATCTAATCTAGAGAGAACAATGAGATAGAGCAGAACAGGAAGATTTAAGATTCAAGGGGTGATGCCATCTATAAGTAAGGACAAGGTCCGATCCACTGTAAACAAAGTCCAGTCCAGTCCGTCCCAGTGCCAATCTCTTCCAGAACGAAAACGAGATCCATCCATTACTAACTATCGACCCAACACAAGCACTAACAGTCCTCAATCCCTGGCAACGCAGAAAAATCTTCTGTTTGGTACGGAAGAGGCCCACTTGTCTTCGGCATCCACGCTCGGCACCGGCGCCGGGACAAGGCCCGAGCTGCAACAAGGGGTCGTATATCCGATAAAGGTATACTATATCCGTCCTGATCCTCTAGCTGACCCTGCTGACCCTGCTGATGCACGCTGATTATTCAGAACACCCGTGTTACTGGTATGACTCTTTTCTCTGCGGATCATCTCGGTAAGCAAAATACTCGGCCGTGTTCAAGCCCAACGGGGCCGAGATCCCGTTGGATGGATACCAATCTAGATATTATCGTAAATTCCAATCCTGTTCTTGATAATCAGCTCCATTGTTGGGCTTCAAAGGTTCCAAAAATGCCCCCTGCCCCACTGGTTCCCCTATGTTACCTTGTAGAGATCCGATACTTTTGAATGGTTGTATTTGCAGATTCCTTGTAGCATTGACCAGCTCGTTTATTTAGATGCCCCTGAACTTATGAACTGTATTTCACCGAAAATTGTCAGATGCGAGAATTGGTCGATCATGCACATGCTTTATTCAGCAGCTTTCAAATCCCGTTATCTTACCAAGACTGCATATGCACTTTGCTCCCTCGCGCATATCGTCAACAAATCAACAGCCAATGGAGGGAGCCGGCCGAGTCGTCTCCCGTAGTGGTTCCACCTTTGAGCTTCTGGAAAAGCTTGGACAATGCAAGGTGATGTAACAGGTTCGGCGTAAGCGATTCCTTCTCGCTATTCGCTTTTTGATGATCTCTTTTTTTTCTTTTTTTTCACTTTCCCTTGTCACTCGCAACGAGCCGTGGTTTACCGCAAATAAGCCGCGTCGTTTTGTTCATGATATTCCGCTTTCTACCCACCGAAGACTCTCGATCATACGGCCAAGACTTGAGACAAGGCTTTCGTGTAATGCCAATGCTAAGAATAAATAACAGAAAATTCTAATGTCATAATGTGCATGTTCTATTCCACGATATATCATCGAACGCCCCAACCATCGTCGAGCAAAGCTGTCGCTTCTTCGAGACTCAACCCCGCCGTCTCAGGATAAATGCGCCAGACCAAAAAGTATCCAACACCACAGATACAAGCATATAACACAAATGTCCAAGATGGGCTCAGAATATCCATCAGTGGTAGGAATGTCAATCCTATGACAAAGTTGGCTGCCCAGCTTGTCGATGTCGCGACTCCACTGCCGAGCGATCGAACAGCCAGAGGAAACAGTTCACTCTGCATCCATGGCACGTTGCCCAGGCCTAGCGCATACGCGGCGACATAAACCATAATGCTCACGAGGATAGTGAGGGCAGCCATCTCGTGTCCTGATGTGGCGGGCGGCTCATCAGGCGTGGTGTTGACTCCTGCTGCCAGCGAGAGGAACGAGAAGCCATACGCAGACAGCAGCAAGCCAGCGATCATGAATGGGATCGAGTACAGAAGAACTCTCCTTCGGCCTATGCGATCAACAAGTCCGAGCGCAGCAACTGTGCCGAGGAAGTTTGTAACGGCGACTACCATAGAGGTAAGCGTTGGGCTTTGGAATCCAATGACTGTGAAGATGGTTGCGGAGAAGTACATGAGTGAATTCTATAGGTCGTTAGTTTCTCGTAGCGTTCGTAGTTTCCGTCATCACTTACAAAACCGCAGAGCTGTTGCAAGCCTTGGAGCAGACAAGCAATGGCCAGAGCTCTCCGGTTTCTTCCTTCACTGATCAGAAGCTCCCATCCGCCGAGCCACTTCCAACGGCCAGATGCTCGGAGGTCGCGCAACCGTTGCGCCTCGTACTCGTCCCGCACTTCCAATTCGATCTCTTTAATAATGACATCCGCATTGTGTTGCAACGTGTCGCCATTGACTCGTCGAATCACCTCCTTTGCTGTGCCAGACCTGCCAACCTTGACTAACCATCGAGGTGTCTCGGGCATAAAAGCAATCATGCTCCCTTGAACAATGGCAGGCAGAGCACCCAGACCGACCATCCACCGCCATCCTGTCTCCGCGTGGCCGTAAGTCGAAAAAGCCCACCCAACGATATATGCGATAACCTGGCCTAAAGTGATGAACATGATGTTCAGCGTCACCAACCGTCCACGATGCGCAGCGGGTGCTATCTCGGCTATGTAGAGTGGCACTACAAAACTGGCTGCGCCAACTCCCGCACCGATAATACACCGCCCAGCAACCATGATTGGGACCGTAGAAGACCATGCTTGTAGAAGTGCGCCGGCAATAAAGAGAATATCCGCGTAGAGGATAACGTGCTTACGTCCGAGTCGGTCGGCGAGGACGGATGAAAAGGGCGAGATTATGAGTGCAAATAGCGAGGTTGAGGATGTGATAATCGATTTGTCCATCGAGGTCAATTCGCGGTTCGAGAGGGATGTGCCTATTGAGACGAGGGTTGCGGAAACAACACCTGTGTCATCTACTTGTTGTCAACACGATTTTGAGGCCAAAACACCAGTTATAAGATCTTACATCCGAAAAGCAGACCACTGATACCAGCAGCAAACGTCAAGACCAGAACAAACAAGCTGGGCATTCTACCCTCTGTCTTGCCGGCTTCGACGGGAGACCCTTGAGCAGCATCATATTCAAGCTCTTCTTCGTCGCTGTGGCCCGCAATCAGCGGCGCTTGAGAGCTATCCATTCTGTTGCGTTGGGAGGTGCCGTGATGATTGTTTGAGTAGCGTTAACACGATTCCATGAGGCTGTGGTTGGTGGTCATGAGGAACTAAGGAAGTGAGAGTCGTGGACCTGGGGTCCTTATGATGGCTGATCAGCATCCCTGGTCACATGGGGGTTCTCGCCGAGTCCAAGTGTCAAGGCGGTACATCCAGTGCTGGAGCACCAACAACTCCTTCAATTCAAGTCTAAACTTAGGCCCAAGTTTTAGGATAATTATGAAGAGACTCCTCAAATCTGTTCAAAATATCATTGTAAACTCAGTTGGTCACCGATGGTTAACCTTTGCTATTAACAGTCAAAGGGCATATGGCTGGAGGTTGTCTGTTCTTTTCTGGCACCGTTAAGAAAATCCGTGTATAAAGTAGCTCTCTAACATCCGCTAATATTAAGTACCGATAGCTTCGGCATTCGTTTCCAACACTTTGATCGACATTCTATTTAATTCGCCATTGATATCATCCACGTTCAATCGCTTCGAAACTTCGCTCAACTAATGAGATTCTTGTTCTTCAGAAAATAATACCCGTGCACAGCCGCCAACCCCAAAGGCTGAAGCACCAATGGAAGTCGATGCTTGACATGTCTGCTCATCGACTTGGCCATGACAGCCTTGGGAGCTCCAGGTGTATACATCCAATCTTGCAACAATCCCCAGGTGAGTTCCTGAATGGGAAGAATTCGCGCAAACATGTCCTTTTCGAAACTCTTGATCGCCTTGTCAAGTGCTGCATTATCCTTGTTGGCAGCTCCGTTGATGGCTTTTGCAAGTTGCATCGCATCGTCGAGAGCTTGATTGACACCTTCGCCTGCGTAGGGTGTCATGAGATGGGCTGCGTCGCCGATAAGAGTTAAGCCTTGCTTATGCTCCCACTTGCTACCGATGGGAAGCATGTAAAGAGAGCGTGGAGAGCATCTTCCATCAGCCAGCTCTAGTACTTGCTTCAGCCGCGGGTCCCAGTCCTTGTACTTGGTGTTGAGCAATGCCTGGGTTGTCTCCTTCAAGTTGTAAGGATCGAAGCCGCAATTCTCTGGCTTCGCCCAGTCTTCGTTGTCGGTGACATAGCCGCAGTAGATGTTGAGACTACCATCACCCATCTGTTGGATCGTCGTTCGGTTGCCATCTGTGCTGGCAAAGACACTTCCACGGTTGACCAACTTCGTTAACTCGGGAGCATTATTCTCAGCGTCTGTGACTTCAAGCTCGTGCATGGCGATTCCTGCGAACTTGGGGACTAGGCTTGGGTCAATCTCCTTTCGAACCTTACTCCAGGCACCATCGGCACCGACAATGAGATCGAAGCCATCGACTGTTGTATGGTTGAAGAAGAGTGTTCGGCCCTCGACCCTCTTGAGATGGTGGCCCCATTTTATCATGCCCTCGGGAAGTGACTGGGCCAGTATTTCACGGAGCTTGGAACGGTCGATCTCTGGGCGCTCTTCAATCTTGTTGTATTTGCCGTCTGCGTTTCGAACGAGGTGGTATTCAAGGTCCTTGTCAACGATTGCCATGTATTGTCCGTCGTAACGGGCATGCTTCAGGAACTCGTCAAAGAGTTGGGCTTCTTTGAGGGCTGCAAGTCCAGTTGCTGTATGAAGATCGAGGGTACCGCCTTGGGATCGGAAGTTTGGATGAGCCTCTCCTTCAAAGACTGTGACTTCTGTGCCTGCGAGATGTAGGAGTCTTGCTAGTAAACAACCTAGAGGTTGTGAGTGGGTGTTACCGAGGAATTGGATGAGGAGCGTTACCAGCTGGGCCTGCACCAATGATTGCAATCTTGCGGTTTGCCATTGTTTAAGGTAGTGTATAGAGTTATTAGTATGTGAATGTATTGTTCGAGTTCCTGTCTGTCTATGGAGTACCTTCAGGTTGATGGGCATCTTGGCATTTAAGTAGTCCAACTTTGAGAGCCGCTTCATCATAGAGGCTTGCTTTAGCATCAACACAATTCCTACTAATTCAGGGTCTTAAACGGAGATTCAGCGTTTAGATTACACTCCGACGGTCAAACCGGCCCCTAAGTTCAGCCTCTGTGACGCCTCATCAACTGTGTTTGCTATCCAACCTACGAATTGCACTGCGACTAAGATGACGGCCAGCCTATCACACAGTTTCTGATCGAAACAACGTTGCAATTTAGTGGTAAACTCCCGTAAACGCCGTTTTTGGCAGCAGTTTCGACGATGACAGGGCTCAGTGCCACCCTGTGATGGGCTGGGGCTATGCTCTTAGCGCTTCAGCTCGAATGGCATTTCCGTTTATGAGGGTGCTTCATTCATCAAACCCGGAACAGAATGCCGCGACAGTCCCAAGCGCTCAGACACCTTGAGGGATGGTTAGATAAGGGAACTGATGCAGAGAGGTGACGTCTTTCTTATCGCCCATGAATTGCGCACTTTCACCGTGTTAGTGCTGACATTCAATGGTTTTGGAGGTTGAATTATCGGAGATGGTGATTGAAGTAAAAGTCCGACCCCGGTTTGTGCAACCACATCAAGCAAATGCCGTTGGGCCTTCAAGATCTCGGTCTTTATGAAACTCGGGTACGAATATTTGTTTCGTATCCGAATGCTGCGTTGCTTCGATAACCAGCTCTCAACCAATAATCCAGACGTTGCCGGGTTAGAACGAGTTATTAATGGGTGCGTGAATTGGCTGTTAAACAGTCTCTCGGGGACATGGAAAATATCATATCATTTCTTGAAAGCATCATGGAAGATGTTCATACTGATGCTTATCCAGTTCTCAAACTCCCAACCCATAAACATCTCTAGCACTCTCTACTCGATTACAAAAGACCACAGAAATCTATAATTTCTATACATAGACTCCTGTCCCAGATCAAAACCAGGCGTCCCGCAATATCAATAAACCATCTCAAGCAGCAGCCTCTCACATCCAAACGAGTCCGTGTCAATTTCTCTCCCGTCTTGGAATAAACCATCAACGTGGCATATTTCGACTTCTCCCGCCAAGAGATGCAGAAGATGAATCTGTCAAAAAGTATGCCAGCTTCAAGGTAGTACTGCCCCAGTACCTGCTTCACCTTGAAGCGCTGCACTACATCTCCCTCCTTGGTGTACAGTGTAAGCCACTTTTCCCATGCGATCCTACTCCCATCTGAGAACTTTCTCGAGTGATCCGAGTTGAATTCCATCTCTGCAACTTTCCTGGAAATAGGTCTGCCATCAACAGCCCAGTACTCGGAAACCTTCTCTGAATCGTCACAAATATACACAATACCATTTGTTGTATGGCAGCAATGATCTTTATCCATGTCTTCTTGGGAGATGGTGTATTTATATGTCAACTCCATCCGTTCCAGGTCCCATGTTTGAATAGTAGTTTGTAAGCGATTTTCGAACAAGGGGTTGCTAAGTATCGTCAAGTAGTGACGACCGTCATTAGAATGGAACGGATCGTCTGCAAACCCTTGTTCATCAGGGACAATTATTTCTCCATGTTTCGTTCCTTGAACGTCCCAAACATCGAACGAAGTCTGGATCAGATCCTCTGCTTGATTAAAGATGACGGAAGTAACTACAATGAAATTATTATAGAGCTGATAGTCTCTCAACCAGTTCATGTTCTCATCGTTGCTGGGACGAGGGATTGTAAACTTGTTTACGAGAGACCAGTCATCCAGATTGTATAGAACAACGGGAGGTGTATATATGTCCCCAGCACTGTGATCTAGTCCTAGGAGAGCAGTGCCATTGAACACTACGCCTCTGGGGAAATTCTCTACGTCTGTGAATAAGAGGCGTAAGTCTTCGACATCTATCGCAAAGATGTTACACTTGTCTGACACTTTGTCTGGCGGAGTCGATTGAATGATGAGTGGCGCTGCCATGTCGCCATCATAGTGGTATTCGTATCTGTGATTCCCTCCAAGTTCATCTTCCAACCTCCTAAGGTTCGATCCGGGGCTGACTCCGTGACTGATGGCATCGGCAGCTTGAGATATGCTCATATAACAGGACTTCAGCGAATGACGGGTTTGTCGAATAGTGTGAAGTGGGTATCCAAGACGCATAAGATGTTCCTCCCAAACGTGGTTTGGTATACGGCTTTCCCAAAGTCCTTTTGTGATCAATAATGCTCTGAAGAAGTCCTTGAGTTCTAACTCAAAGACGATTTGCTGAGCCAACTCCAAGGTATGGAAGACTCGGTCCGCCGAGTTGGCCATGTTGTTCGCTTAGCTGGCCCCAGAAATATGCAGGTATTCCGGTAGCTGTTAGAAGGACAACTAGTCTTTTTGTTTACTAGTTAGGATTAAGAAAGAGTGACACTTGCGATGTTGATGGTGATGTCTGAGAGGACTAGACCCAGAACGCCTTCATGTTGTATCAATTTAATCTTAAGAGAACGTATTCAGAGATTTATAGAACGACGCCAGGCATCAGCCCAAATGGCTCAATATCCAAATTGAATTTGCTTTCGTTTGTCCCTTGGTTCATTGAATACTCCAACGGCGCCTAGACTTGAGGTGGCCCTAGTGGTCTTTGTTAGCATGCACTAATTCCATAACTTATTTCTTTCATATGGTGATTTGTCGTTGATTTGTGTCTGAAGTTGATTTATAGCAAACGAAGTAAGGACAAACACTCCGAGGTATCTCGATTCTCTCTTCAAATACAATCGATAGAAAATATTCATGTACTGTAGCAGGATTGATTGTATTTTCATATTCTCATCAAAACATCTCATATCGGTTATAGTCTTGAAGGATGACAAGACTGCCTAGACAGGTTTGGCGTGGTGGACACGGAGCCCCTGTTTGATGATTTTGTCAGCCAAAGCGCGATCTAATTTGAACCTCACTCATTTTCCTTCTTCACTATCATCACTACAGCCTCATCGGGCTTTTCCTTTACACCATTTCTTAAGTTTTGCAATGGAGTTAATACCGCTCCTTATACGAGTGATTGCTTTCACTCTTTTGACGACCCTTTCAACTGTTAACGCTTCACCTGCAATCACCCTCCCTTACCCCTTTGAAGCAGACAAACTCTACGACGTCAAAATTGAGCAAAGAATCGGGCCAGACTCAGAAGTCCGCAAACGGGCAAACGCTTACCGTGTCTATCTCGCGTTGACACCGCCAGGATGGGGTACAGGGCCTGTGTGCTGGCTCGCAAAAGAAGTAGACATAGACGTGACACAAGTCAACATCACGATTCCTGCAGATGCAGCACCCAACCAATCAAGAATTCGACTCTCAACTGCTTTTATAAAGAAAGGCTCCCCAAGAAGCATGGGCTTTTCTTATAGCGGTAAGACTACCCTTGTTGGGGCGAATGCAACTTGGAGTCAGAAGGAGTTGGACGGGAGGAGCCATATTGATGCAGAGGAAGTTTCTTGCTGGGCTTTTGGATGTGCTAGGACTTGCCAAGAGACCTATTACACGACAAAGGATGAGGAGGATGGGCCGATTGGAACCAAAGCATATGCTTGTATTAAACAGTGTGCAAAGGATCTGAACCCGCGAAGTAACGGGGCTATAAACAGGATATCGATGTCGAGGATATTGGCTGTGGCTATGATGATTGTGTTTTTTCATATGGTTGCCAGCATACTTTATTAAAGATGTTTGTGAAGTAACAGGAAAGCATATGGAATTTAGCCTGTTTGATGTTTATTAATATAAAAAATAAGATTCTAAAGTTTTCGAGAGTTACATCGAAACAGACTAACTTTAGCCTTATTTGTAAACTTATCCATAGAGTCTTGCAGTGATTTATGAGCATGCCAACTTAAAAATGCAGCATCCATCTCGTGCAGACTTTGAATTTTGTTCCCTGCGGCAGGCTGGTGGTAAATCACAATCAATAAATATATCTTGCTATAAGATGATAGTTGTTTTGTAGCTATGAACACACAATAGGATAGCCCCTGTCCTTCTTCTTCAGAAGTGTCCCCTATTTCTTATACAAGCTGCGCAGAGCATCAACCAATTCCACCTTTCCCCTCACTGTATTCTCATCATACACAAAGTTCTTTGCAATGATGCCGTCCGCCAAGCCGCAGGTCGTCATCTCCTTGAACTCTTCAGCATAAAATTCAGGAACAATTTGCTTCCAGTAGTCAAGCAGCTGGTCCTTCTCAACAAGCTTCAGCTCATATTTCTTGCCTGTGATTTCTTCGACTGCCTCCTTCAGGTCCAGAGAACCGTAAGCCCTTGGGCCAAAAACGTTGAAATAGTGAGGGCTGGGCTTGGCTGTCTCAGCCAAGAGGGCGTCGGCGCAGTTTTCGGCTACGTCCTTGAGACCAACCTTGGATAATACGTTAGTATGGTTTCCTTCATGTTCCTTGCAGGTATCGAATGCTTTACATACCAGGGGAATTTTGTAGTCGATAGGGGTGATCCAGGAGTAAATAGTTGGGTTCTCCTCCTGTGCGGCATCGAGGAGATGAGCCCAATCCTCGTGGAAGTAGGTAGGCCTGACTATCGAGACTTCTGGAACAGAGTCCTTGAGAAGTTGGTCAGAAATGTAGTTTACTCTGAGTACTCCCTAAAGAATCGTTGTTAGTTTTCTGCTGCAAGTCTCAAGAATAGTTAGACATACAATGCCACTTGAGTTGTGAGCTCCGATAGCAGAAAGAATCAAAAGCCTCTGGACGTTTGCCTTTTGTAGAGCTTTCTTTACATTCGTACCAGCTCTAGTTGCCCAATCACCGGTATCAGTCCCATCGTAGGTAGGAGGTGGGATGTAGAAGACTGTGTTTGAGCCTGTAAAATCAAGGCTTTCACCGTCTCCGATGTCGCCCTTGACAGCTTCGAAATTCGAATGCTTGAGAAACTCAGGAGGGGCTTTGGAAGTGTCTCGATAGACGGCACGAATAGTCGGCTTGCTCTCAGACTCTAGAAGCACACGGATGGTCTCTCGACCAGCCTTGGTTGAGGCAGGAATGACAGTGATATGGCAAGACATACTGCGGAGAGTTGGTGGAGTTGTAAACTGAGTCTGTGAATCTGAAGCTTGACTTATGATGATAATTCCGACTCTTCAACAGACCTCAAGACCTTATATACAAATTCAACCGCCTCCAAGTCAAGTGTGAAATCCATGTCAGATTACAAATATTGAAGCGGACTTGCGGCGCAACATAGTCTGAAGGAGCGCAATGATCATCCGCGTCTTGGCAATATATTAGATAATTTGAAGTTCGAAAGTCCGCTCACCACTACAGGCGGACCTTGAGAGTCCGAAAGTCCGAAAGACCGCCTTGCCAGGACGGCTTTGTGGATCTCGGATAAGCATAATCTGACCATGTTGACGATCATTTTCCGCCGGCTTATAAATATTCGCATCCCGCGGGTGCCTTTGTTAAAGCCTGGCGTAAGTATCTTTTGTAAGATATTGCATGTCGTATTATATCAGATTTGAACGAAAAGGAACTAGTAAAAGGATGTAATTTCTGAATATTTTTGTTGGCTACTATGATCAATGGGATCCGGCCTGGTCCTCAACATCAGCCCAATGCTTCGGATAACCAATTCGTCAACCCATCAACCACCAATCATGAAGCATATCTATTCGCCATCAAGCATCACTGGCGATCAACCCCGCATCAGTATAGATATATTAAGATCAATCTGCCTCTCTCATCAGTCTCATGATCGAATGTTCGACTCAGTATTATTTCTAATCACTGAAGATGTCACCATCTGCCACCACAGCTAGCCCAATAGGCCAATCCATCCTAAACACAGCAAAGGCCCAAGATGGCAAAGTGAAACGCATCCACAAGATTCCAGAGTTTTCTACCAAAGAAGCTACGAGACAATGGCAACTGGGACAAATGGCTGCTGCATTTCGTGTGTTTGCCAAACTTGGGTATGCTGATGGAAGCAGTGGCCATATCAGTTTGAGAGGTTTGCAGCGACATCTCGATGCTTCGCTATAAGACTAACAAGGGTAGATCCTGTTGATCCAGAAACCTTCTGGATCAATCCATATGGCGTTCACTTCGGGTTATTAACCGTATCCGATATGGTTCACATCGATGAGAATGGCAATCGTATTGGAGGTGCAGAGAAACCTGTCAACACAGCTGGTTTCATCATTCATGCAGCCATTCACAAACGCCGGCCAGATATCAACGCTGCTTGTCATCTTCACAGTCCATACGGCCGGGCCTGGTCAACGTTTGGCAAGCCCATCGAAATGATCAATCAGGACAGCTGTATGTTCTACAACGATCTCGCCGTCTATGCCAATTTCGGGGGAGTCGTTTTCGCCAAGGAAGAAGGCAGTAGGCTTGCTGACGCTCTTGGAGCCACCAAGAAGAACATCATTTTGCAGAACCACGGCCTTCTTACTTCGGGGGGTACAATTGGTGAAGCAGCAGCGTTCTTCATCGCTTTGGAGCGAGCGTGTCAAGCACAATTGCTTGTAGAAGCTGCTGTGGCTCCGAATGGATCTAAGCTCAAGAAGTCTATCGTTAGTGACGAGGAGGCACAATATACAAAAGACAATACGGGAAGTCCTGAGGCAATGTATATGCAGTTCGAGCCCGAGTATCAGATGCTCCTCAAGGAATCTAAAGGCGACTTTTTGCAATAAGCAGGCACAATGCTGCATAATACAAATCCCATCAATTCAACAAAACTTGAACCTCTGACGATATGCTGGGCATTCCTCTGATTCGTCTCCGGGTAGATGGCCCTATGGCTAAATCCTCCGGCATTACTTAACGGTCTACGATCACCTGCAACCTATGACACTATAAAAGGCGAGTTGCTCTCAGCTTCCCATCGTATCGGCAACTTGACTTGTTTTCATCGTCGGAGATTTTGTATGAGCCGACGAGAATCTGGTCTATAAGAACCTAGTTCTCCCTCATAAATAATTAAAACAGCCGTATATTAGTATCCAATTGGGAGCCATGATTCGCTTAATCGTTGCAGTGTTTCTCATCAACGCTGGCTGGGCCTCATTGCATCCATCACAGACAACATCTGTTCCTCTCGTTACAGTCAGAAACGGCACATACTCTGGAGTATATTGTTCTCAATATGACCAGGATTTCTTCCTTGGCGTGCCATTTACTCAGGCACCTCTCAGGTTTACTGTCGTTGCCACGGCCGGCTAATTCCTGTACAGCCACCAGTGCGTTTCTCCATAGCTCAAGGACTAAATACAACTTGGAATGGTACCCGAACAGCACATGAGCATCCAGTTCATTGTTATGGCTACGGATATGATCAAGATGGTTTCGAGCAGTCTGAAGATTGTCTCTATCTAAATATAGTGCGTTTCGCAGGCCTCCATGACGATGGACTTCCAGTCGCTGCACAGGCTGCTGTGGAAGTGTCTGGGCTGACGCAGACTCGTCAAAAGACAACGGCACTCCCTCCTGCATCAAAAGAGAAGACGGTGATCCGCACAGATCCATTACAAACGAACACTTCATACATCAACTTGTTGTTCAATCCCTTCAACTGAATCCACAGCATGCAAGAAACTTTCGAATACCTCTCTGCCGTGGATTCCTCAACAAGGATGATGAGGGCTGGTCTGTTCTTCTCCCCCGACTTCCACCAGGCTCAAAACCTTGCAATGCCTTGCTCAGCGAAAAGGTTCAGCCACTCCCGGAAGACGTTAGAAAGCTGTTGGTCTCCAAGTTTGCAAGAGGAGGGAGTGATCAGGATGCTATCATCAACGACAAAAAGAACGAGCACTGCCTCATCCGCCCATATCTTGGTCGCAGGAAGAAGGATTGGGGAGATACAAATCGGAGCACCTTTTTCAGTCTAAGAAACTTCCCACTTAATCTAGACCGAATGATAGAGCTTGGTCTCGATGTGCAAAACTACGCGAAGGTCATCGCTGAAGGCCTGGCATTTCTTCATTGGGTTGCACGCATTGATGCCAACGACGTCGAATTCGTTCTTGGTCGCTCACGCTCGACTTTACACTCACATCCATACAGTCCATTCAACACAGCCATCTTTGGGACGCATTCAATGTGGATTCTAGACTTTGACTGCTGCAATCCTGTCACAATGGATGACAATGGTGCTGCAACCGCTGCTGAGTGTTTTTGGCGAAACGATCCGTATTACCCTCGACCTGGGTCTACGGACGCTTCTGATCGGGAGCTTTGGTGTGCTTTCAAAGACCATTATCTGGAGGTGAGCGGGGAGATGTTGAAGAAAGAGGAGCAGTCTGTGAAGGGTCTTCCTAAATTATTGATCAGTATTATCGAGGAGGGGCCAAAGTTCACGAAGTGAAAATAGCTAGCAACGGCAAGAGAAGAATCAAAAAGTCCTTGTCACAGTAACATAGGCACCCCAAGATGTACCTTATAATGGTGATTTCTCAGAACTGTAGGTGGAGATGGAGATTTAGGGTAATCTCTGTGATTTACATCTTGCTGATACTACTCATATTTGCGCAGTCTCAAGCATCAATTCCAATATCTTGCTGACAAATTCCTTGATCATATATGCGGATTGACAAAGCGGTCAGTGTTAATATCCATACCTAGACACGGAATTCCGATGCTGACATTTGGTGGAACTCCAGGATTGTCGAAGTCCAAAATAGGCAACCAAGATCTAATTATACCACTTCGAAGCAAGCGCTGAAACGCGAAATTCATCCGAATTGTCAATTGCTTATGGTCGATTCGTTCTTAAATACTGAGAGCCTCGCCTACGAGCTCTTCTTTGCTATCATTCAACTTTTACGCACGCACGATAGAAACGACTGCAACACCCAATGTTTGCTGCATATCTCGAAAAGCTCGCCAATGCTGGCGGGCCTGAGGTCACCTACGAGGCCGGCTGTCACTGTGGCTATATCGGCCTCTCAGTAGCACTCTCTCCTCCTCTGCCCAAGCATGAGGTTATAAACTGCAATTGTTCCATTTGCCGTCGCGGAGGCTACCTTCTTGTTTGTATGATTTGCTCAAGGTTTCAGTTCGGACCATGCTGACCCGAATCACTCACTAGACCCCGCGTATGATAAAGTGACATGGCACAACGACTCAGATAAGCGTGTCTCGCGATATCAATTCAACACAAAGGCTCGCGATCACATGTTTTGCCCCAAATGCGGTGCCAGCATCGGCATCGACTTTGCGAGGGTATGGCCTGAGGCTCCTCGCTATGGCATCAGTGTGGGTGATTGAACCACTGTCGTAGAATGGTCTTTACTGACAGTTTGCAGGTACGACAATTCAACAACATCGATCTTGACTCACTTCAGTACATTAAGCTCGATGGCTTACATACCGCTGAACCGGGAGTTGACTTGTCGGGAAAAGAGTTTGATCCAAAATCAAACGAAGCCCCTGCTTCTAGTGCTTGAATTAGTGAAGCTGTCAGTTGGAGTTGGCGTTGGTGGTGAGAAACAGTTTCATAGGAAGAAAGAGAGCTTGCACCAATTGCAAGATCGAGATTCAGCTGAAGTCTTGTTTAGGACCCAAGCTTGGCTAAGCCATTTACGCAAGCTTTTGGTGGTGGGGGTTGGGATGATCATGCCATGGATGGATGTTGATGCTTGTGAATTCCCTGTCTGGCTGAACTCTTGTATCTTGATCAGCGATTAGCAGTCTTGGCATGCATGAAACAAGATGATCTGATGAATTACGGTGATGTTGTGCCTATAATCATCTTTCAATTGTCACTGAACAAAGTATGTAGACCTCATCTTCTTTTATGAGATGCTGCTGATAAGACCATCAACGTCATTCACGGTTAGTGGCGCTCCGGAATTAAGCAGCCCAGCCACGAGTGCGGGGAGCTCCCCCTTGTAACTTGCCTTAACGCGGCTCTTGTGCCCGCTAAAACTGATCGTCCCGGGGCCAAAGCTCCCTGTATTGGAAATACGTACGTACTTGCGGATAATCGACGTCATCGACCTCAATCATGCCTTGCACTTGAATGCTTTCCTTGGTTGACTGCGTTTCAAGCAACCATCCCGAAGCGATGAATCAATCGCAATGGGCCAAGTAGTGGCATTTGTGTGACGCTAATTTCAATTCTGGTGTCATATCAGTATTTCACTTCTCTCCCTGTTCTGTCCTCTCCTCTTCTCCTCCTCTTTTCTCTCTTCATCATTACACCCGAGTTGGGGAGCTCAACCAACAGCTTAATTCTCTATCTGCCTTGAGGTTCGCCATCATGTCGCAGTTTGAGCAGCAGCAGATCCCTGCGGCTGGGCAGCATTACAGCGCCCAGAACCGTGTGCCTAATGTTCGCCAGTTCATGGACCAGTTGGATCAGAACAAGAAGGCCCGTGATGCTGAGATTGACGAGCAACTGAAGCAGAACAAGATCCACGGAGAGACAAAGGATCACAAAAATGATAGAGCTGAAGCTCTTCGGAAGCAAAAGGATATCCGCACCGTGCGTGATCCTGTGACGGGAAAGGATGTTGGCATTCGAGATGCCGACATTGATTACAAGGAAGCTGTTGAGAACCCCCAGGTAGGCACCAACATGGTATTGCAGAAGATTCAGGGCTGACAGTTTCAGCTATCAATTCCCAACGAGAACCTAGGAAAGCCTGCCACCATAGCAACCTCGTCGAAACAGTCTGGTGAAGAGTACCGTTACGCCCAAGATGTCACAGCACCCCCTGACCCCGTCCAAGAGGGTGCAACATCAGATGTCCCCATTCGAAGTGAGAAGACATCAGTGGTGTTCTACAAGACTCCTTCGGTCAGCTACGAACCAATGTTCGAGATTCTCGAGCAACGCAGCAACGTTTTGTGTATCGGTATCTTTGCCGCCATCGTCTTTATTGGAAAGATGTTCGGCGGTCGCCTGCTTGGTCTTATTCCCCTCGGTTTCTGCGTAGCTTCTGGTGTTTTCCTCTGGACAAAAGATCTGATCCGGCAAGGCAGAGATCTCGAATGGTCAAGCGAGCAAGAGCGTGGCGAGACTGCCACCGCAAACCTGATTCCTGAGTCCGTTGAATGGATGAACACCATGCTCGGAATCATGTGGGGGCTGATCAACCCTGAGATGTTCGCTGGCGTTGCCGATACGTAAGTAAATGTTTCGAGTGTCATGACTTGGTGCTAACTGTAACAGTCTCGAAGATGTTATGGCGGCCTCAGTTCCTGGTGTCATTGAGAACGTTCGCGTTGCAGATATCTCCCAGGGTAACAACCCCATTCGCATCCTCAACATGCGTGCTCTTCCCGACTCTCATGTCCAAGACATCAAGGATGAGCAGCACCGACAGAACGAGAAGACCACTGACCCCGAAGAGCTCGCGGCCAACGAGCAAGCTGGCTCATTCTACAACCTCGAGGTTGCGATCGCCTATCATGCGAAGCCCTCCGGGGCGGACATCGCATCCAAAGCGCGCAACATGGGTATGCAGCTTGTTTTCTACCTGGGTATCAAGGGTCTCTTCGGTGTTCCTTTGCCCATCTGGGTTGAACTTCAAGGCCTCGTTGCGACCGCTCGAATTCGACTCCAATTGACCCCGGACCCTCCTTTCCTCAAGACTCTCACTTTCACGCTTATGGGTATCCCTAAGGTTCAGGCTGGTTGCACACCAATGATCGAGAAGGGCGTCAACATTCTCAATCTTCCTCTCATCTCCAACTTTGTCAATTGGGCCATTGGTGCTGCCGCGTCGATGTACGTGGCTCCCAAGAGTCTGTCTCTTGATCTTAGCAAGATGCTCCAGGGTGACGACATCAAGAAGGAGACATTGGCTCTTGGTGTGATGTTTGTTCGCATACACAAGGCCACTGGCCTCAGCAAGCAAGATCAACGTGGAAGCAAGGGTGGTGGTTCCGATCCTTACATTACCATCAGCTGGAGCAAGTTCTCCAAGCCCCAATTCTGTACTCGTGTTATCCAGGACGATCTCAACCCCGTTTTTGAGGAGAGCGCTGGCCTTTTGGTTACTGCTGATCTTCTCAAGGCTGACGAGCAGCTTTCGGTTGAGCTTTGGGACAGTGACCGATCTTCTGCTGACGATGTCGTTGGCAAGGTTGAACTCAGCATTCAGAAACTTATTCAGCATCCCGGCAAGATGTTCCCCCAAGTTTCTAAGCTTCGGGGAGTCAAGGCAGACAGCGAAATGCCCGGAGAGCTCCACTGGGAAGTCGGCTTCTTTGGCAAGACACAATT
This sequence comes from Fusarium pseudoanthophilum, assembly GCA_013395995.1. NCBI lineage: Eukaryota > Fungi > Ascomycota > Sordariomycetes > Hypocreales > Nectriaceae > Fusarium > Fusarium pseudoanthophilum. The sequence continues at coordinate 26,355 of JAAOAR010000282.1, forward strand.
CCGAAAGGCTCTCCGAACCGATGGTCGGGACCTCAATCTCCCCAAGGCGCTCGCGGACAAGCCTGAGCTTCAAGAGAACAAGGGCGCGATCGACACCAAGGAGGAAGATGCCGTCATTCACACCCCTCCTGACCCATTGTGGCCTTCCGGTATCCTTAGCATCGTCGTTCACCAGATTGTTGGCCTCGAATTGGAAAACATCAAGGGTTCAAATGGAAAGCGAAAGGGTAGAGAATATGAGCCAGCTCGTCCTGAAGCCGGTGAAGTCAAGGAAGAACAGGCCAAGTCCCTCCCCAGCTCTTACTGCACCATCCTTCTCAACGACGATCTTGTTTACAAGACCCGAACAAAGGTCGTTTCTTCTCAGCCCATTTTCAATGCTGGAACTGAAAAGTTCATTCGAGATTGGCGCTCTGCTATCGTTACCGTTGCAGTCCGTGACTCCCGCAACCGCCAACATGACCCTCTCATTGGTGTTGTCCCCCTCAAGGTCACTGATATCCTTCAAACCAGCAGCGAGTCTACCAGATGGTACCCTCTCGACGGAGGCATCGGATTTGGCCGCATTCGTATCTCTTTGTTGTTCCGTTCTGTTGAGCTTCGACTTCCTCCTCCTCAGTTGGGTTGGGACATTGGTACTTTCGAGTTCGTGTCTGACTCCATCACCACTACTGGCTATGCTCCTTCGAACCACGCCAAGATTCGCTTCCGTACTGGAGGCTCGTCTGCCAGCGTTGGTAAGAGCTCATCCACTCGTGAGGCTGATGGCATGTCATTCAACATCAGTGGTGCCGACGGAAACCAACGTGTTCGCCTGCCAGTTCGACACCGCTACAGCTCACCCATCTTCATGGAATTCTACCCAAGTGGAAAGCGAAACCCCGATGCCTATGCCGTTCTCTGGCTCCTGGAGCTTGTTGATGGTGAAGAGACCGACTTTGACATCCCTGTTTGGAAGTGCAACCACAGCGTACGACTTTCTCAGAACTACATTACCGAAGAAAACTACAAGTCTGTTCCCGATATCGAGATGGAGCAGGTTGGCCGAGTTCGATTCCGAGCCCGATTTTCTGCTGGAACGGATTCCGATCACATCAAGTTCGCTAGCACAAACGACGACCGTGAGACAATCGAGGCTTGGGAAGCATGCTACGCAGAGGGTGTGCGTCAGCAGGATGTTGAGACCGAGGTTCCTCCTGTAATCCAGAAACTTCACGAAGAGTCTCTGACTCACGGCCGTGACGTTCTCGCCCAAGCCGACGAGAAGCAGAAGCAGAAGTGGCTTGCCAAGGATGGCACCGATTGGAGCGGTGCCTTTGGTGAAGATCCCTCTGCGTTGATGCGCAAGAAGGCCAACAGCGAGTCTAGCGAGGAATACGACGACTTTGACGAGGATGACTCCGATCCTGATCTTGGTATTCAAGATGCCGACACTGAGCCTACAGAGCCCTCTGAGAACGGACGCCCTTCCGTTGATACAACAGGCACCAACGCGACGAGCGCTACGAACAGTTCCCAGGCCAGCTCCAGCAGCAAGAACCCCATAAAGAAGATCAAGTCATACCGATCTGATAGTCGCGATATGCATCGCAAACATCGAGGTCTTATGCAATGGCGCCCCATGCGCAACGTGCAGTTTGCCAAGGACGAAGCCAAGTTTGCCGTTCGAAAGGTGGCTAAGCTTGGAGCCCTGGACGGCCGAAAGCCTGACGTCGAGACTGAGGTTTAATACATCAAAATTTCCTTTGTTTTCAAGAGGCGATGGTTGGAAAGGCGATTGGTAAACGGATGAGATTGATGATGGCACGATTGGAGTTTTTGCTGATTATGATTGTTTTGTATAAATACGAATAGCAGTTATTGAAATGAAATGAACCCTTGATAATAACCAATATCTTTTCCGTGATATGTGCAACAGCAAACGCGCACATAAATAATGATCCGCCCCTAACCCCAGCGTTCAGCACGATAAGTTACGGAAATAAGATGAGCAAAACTGTTGCCAAAATAGGTATATATTTAATTGAAAAAAATTGTTGCCTCTAGTATATTTCTCGTTGTTGAAAGTGAACATCTCTTCTTCATAGTGCTAGAGCACGTGAGTGAATGAAATCAGCGTCCAAATCAGCGTCCCGCCAGGGATCCTCGACAGATCTTAGACTCCTAGGAGCCTTGAACACCTCTGGACAGCAGTAACACTTATTATCTGTTTCCAAAAGTGGCATATCTTACACATTAAGAGCTTTTCCTCTTCTTTCCTTCTCAAATCAATTCCACAACCCGCATTCTACACGCTAAACTCAGCGCGACACGCCGCGTCAAAGCGTGTTAAACTGTGCAGCATGAGCTTCAACAGTATAAACCCTGGGAACCAAAGCAAAAAGACCCAGCACACCCACTTACTGTCACATATCAATCGCTTTCATTCCGTCTCTGATAGTCTAGAGTCGGAGGATCCTCTAGCCCGAGATGCGCCAACAAGAAGTCACAGCCAAAGCCCTATTAAGCAACATCCAGGTTCCTTGACCCCAAGTGGTAGGTCAAGTCTCGCTGTCGTCTTCCCGAGGTCACCAGCACATCTCGAAGCTTACAAAGAAGTCAGCATCGATGAGGAAGATGGCTTTGACGCGCCGGTCACGTCAGATCTTACCCCACGCGGAAGACCAAAGTCGTTATTCAAAGCAGTCAACGCTCTGAAAACGTCGAGTCCAGGTGGTACACAGACGGGAGTTTCCAGCGATGCAACGTCTACGACACCGGCTCGAGGAAGAGGCAGACCAAAGGGGTCAACGAACAAGTCAAAGAGTCTACAAACAGCAGCTGGAGCTCCTCGGCAGGCCCGACAAGCTGCCACTAAGCCGCGGCCTCATCCTAATGGCTTCCCAAAACGAAGAGGCCGACCGCCGAAGCAACCTTCTCCTCCTCCAGAGACCATCTACTATCAAGTGAATGCACCAATCTTTCCGTTCCTGTGTGAGTGGAGAGACTGCAAGGCTGAATTACATAATCTCGAGACTCTCCGACGGCACGTTTACATCGTTCATGGTGATGATATCAACTGCTTGTGGGGAGAGTGTGGGAAATTAGAGAAACCATCTGAGTTTGAGACGGACGAGGAGTTCAAAGAGCACATCGAGGAGGCGCATCTAGTGCCCCTATCGTGGCACTGCGGCGATGGTTTTAATAATAATTTTGGTGAGCGGAGTTTACCGAACACGGCAGAGGACGTGCCAGATTATCTTAAAGATGAACACGGGAACCAAGTCACGCCCTCGATACGAGATCAGCAGGAAGAAGATTTGTTGACGTGGAGAAAGAACCGACGGAAACTGAAGGACCTGCTCATTCGTATGAACGACAACCTCCCCGATGAGTCAGATGAAGAAATGGGAGTCGAGAGACAAGCAGTCTGAGGTGCACAGAGAGTTTGGTTAGTAGAATTGAGTACGAGTCCGGCTCGGTCTAATGCAAAGCGATTTTATGATTCAAGGTTACCTTTTAGGTATCGACGGTCTTGAAGTTTCGTGAACCGAAGGTGACCTTGATGTCTTGCTACCAGTGGCTTGGGAGAGGAGCTTTTGCTCAGTAAAACATGTGGAGAGACGTCTCATCCCCGTGTTTTATGAGGTGACAGCGTGACGATGAGACCCCCATGGTGCTTATACGATCACACGTGAAAAGAAGCTGCCGTTCAATTGGATCTCCCAAACAGTTGAGTGCTAGAGGCGAAGCTATCAGCCGCAGCTGAGGCCGTCTGAAGCTCGCTAGGCTCGATATCCCGTGTCTGAAATCACTCATATGAGGCTGAAGTTACGAGAACCCAATCTCTAGGGCTGGAGATGGCGTCTAGCTCAGCTGTCTCAGATCAGTCTCATTGGCATACATGGAGTTAAGAAGTGTCATCCACATATCCCGAAGATCCGAGATGGAGGGACGGGATGTCTAACAGCACATCAACTTGGAACTTTTGCAGTTTAACATAACCAACCATTTATTTAATTTTGAATTATCATTAGGCCCAAGAGAAATCCATGAACTCTGTAAACATTGTGACGCCAACGCATCAATTCCACCGATCTATTAGGTACCAGAACTGCCAAGTGGCATTGCAAACATCCCGCCTTTTTTAGTCAGAGTAGCTTCCCTTGCCGCCGTCAAGAGGGTTCTTGACTTGGATGAGACCGGGAGCAGCAAGAGTGAAGTTGGGAACGTCATCAGGAGTGGCAATGTTGTTGGAAGTAGTCAGAGCAGCGTGGGTGAAGCCCTGAGCGACCAGCTTGTGGTAGGGGAACTCAGCCTTAAGCTTGACACTGGTGCCATCCCACTTAACGTTCTCGGCCTTGACACTGTAGGGAAGTTGCTGGCCAGTGGTGTAGGTAATGTAGATATCCTCGCCCTTGTGAGACTCCTCAAGAGTAGCGCTGAAAGTCAGGCTTTGGTCCTCAGCCTCGATAACAGCAATGGCACCACCGTTGACCTGGAGAGCAGGGAAGATGGGAAGGTCGATCTTCTTGATATCCTCAGTGCAAGACCCAGGAACAATAAAACCCTGAAGAGCAGACCATGCGAAAGCAGCAGGGACAGTGGTCAGGAATGGTGACTCGGAGGGGACTTGGCCGAGGTAAATACGGTAGAAACCATTTTGCTCACCCTCTTGGCCGATGACGGATGAGATCAGGCGGACAACCTCTGGAAGACCCTCGCTTGCGAAGACAACGTTGGCATCTTGGAGGGCACCGAGAACAACGGCAGTGAAGGTCTCAGCGAGGAGAATGGCGTCCTTGAGGTTGTCGACGGGGAATCGGTATTTGCAAGGTGAAGGGGCAAATTTGCCAGCTGACTTGAGAGTGGCCAGGGCGCCGATGGCGTGCTGCTCTTCTTGCTGTTGCAAATCGTCAGTTGGCTGATATTCTTATGAAGATGGGCAAGGACTTACAGCAAGGACAGTTTTGAGAACATGCTTGGCCTCATGCAACTTGTCGCCCTCAACCTTGTATCCTTCAATGCCGTTGGTGACATTGTAGAGAAGAGAGCAAAAGTAAGCAGTCTCAAAGAGCTCGTTGAAGGCAATCAGCTGGAAAGCAGTGGTAGAACCAACACCGAGAGTGGTAGGAAGAGGAGCACCAGGGAGCTTTCCACCAGCTTGGATAGCGATCTGCTTCTCCTGTGAAGCATCGGGGTTGGGGAAACCATTCGCAGCAGGAACCCTGTAAGATTGGGGAACAAGACCAGCAAGGGCAGAGCCTACAAGGCCTACAGATGCAAAGAGTGTTGAGAAACGCATGGTTTCAGTGGTTGTGATGTGAACGAAAGGGAGTGTTGGCTATGATGGATAGACAAACAGAGAACGTGATGTCTTATACTGCAAGATGGAGCAAAACAGTGAATGTGGGATGAACTAAAGAGAGAGAATCTGTTGAGGGGAAGTGCTCGAGGGATATATAGCTGTAATGGAAGACAGACGGTACTTGGAGGAGGCTGGAGGATGGCCCAGCGACGAGAATTGAGTTCACGGCAAGGTTACTTCTGAGGAGGGGTCTTGAAGCTATCATGACGACATGAATCTCACTGGACGAATGTGATGAGATTGCGCTTGTTTGCTGAATCCCGCTGTGTCTTTGATGCTATGCTAGGTCTTACTCTTCAGCCCTGGATCTAGGCCTTGCCGATATGTTGCAGTTGAAAGGACGAAACTAGCTAGTTGAACGGCTAACACGGCCAGAGCTATCTTTGGAGTAGGGTCGGAGAATTGCGGTAGCGCGGAGACGATGTTACCTTGAGCTTGTCATCATCAATATGTTGAATCGATGAATTAATGCTATAGTTAAAGATATAGCATTTAACAGTGCTGAGAGAGTTTTCCTCAAGAAAGGTAACTTCTCAACAGTAAAGTAAATATCAAGCACAAAACGCCAGGAAAACATAAACAAACAAAATGCAGAATGTTACATCAACAAAACAGTTTCACAAGGTTTGGCTCGGCTCATCTGCCGTGTGGCTTGAACGCCAAATACCACCTTGCTCACAACATGTACTCCGCCCCACGGCTACTTGAATCCCCAGCTTTAGTGCCAGGAACTGAAATGTCATCGGGCTACAGTAGATAGGGCTTAGACTTGATTACATTCGGCACCATGATTCCGGTCGTGAAGCTATTTCTTTAGGACGGGATTGTCAAGTTCCGCTGCTAATTGGGGACTTTGGTGAGCTAAGCTGGTTTTGCTGGTGTAAGTTGGTATTGGAATAATGGTTTTGTTTGGGATTGGTTGTTTATGGCATTATTTTGATAGAGTATTGTATCAGAGACGTCTCGTGTAGTAGGTGCTCTCAAGGCTGTTGAAGTTGCCCTGATTTAAGCCGTTGAATGAGAGCAATTATGGACCAGCAGTTTTAGGGGCTGATAAGTATAACAGACCAGATCAAACACTCAATCCAATAAGCTTGACGATCCTTTGGATTCAAGCTGATCTTCTGTGCCCGAAATGGTGAATGCCCTAAAGACCCTATTTAGCATACAGAAAATACAGTATTGAAGCAGAAGCACGAGTGACTGAATGAGTACACGTCGCCTCCCGAAATTTTACGAAGTTTAGTGTATCTGATGTTATTCATTGCGTTTCCGTAGAAGCCTCTTACAGATAGACATGTGATTTAATATCTAGCTGTTCACTGCACAATCCTGTAGTCACAGTTCGCTAAAAGCCTGAAAGAGTGTAGAACCCGCATGAGATCAACACTCTGTTACCACCTTATCCAATAAATATATACACACACTTACATGTAAGTACTATTTCTATCTTATCAGAACATGCTTGATTAAGTAGATCGATAGTATGGAAATCTTCTTTGCCATCCGCAGCTACATAAAATACCCTGGACATGGACATCGACTATGGTAAGCTTATACATCCAACATCTATGAATCGACAGTTTTTAATAAAAAGGCAGTATACTTCTACAGGTACAGTAGAAGTGAAGCGGGTCTGACCAGGATTTGCTCGCGTCTCGGTTGCGCACATTGGGGAGAAATCCTATTGCACGTCAGTCCTAGCGATTGTGACAGGTCAGGTTAAACATCGTGCTGGCTGAGCCGTTGCTGCTCAAACCCTGTATTTTCCCTGTATCAACTGCAATTCTCATTCGATACCGCCAACCAACATAGAATTGAATGAAACCTACCCCAGCTGTAGATCATGGGATCCGGCGCTTATGAGTGTCTCCTCATGAGCTCGGCGCTTAGAGCCATGTGATGTGATGTGATGTGATACTCAAAACTTATGAAACAAGATCAAACCCATGCTTGTGAAAATCGTTCTTCATTTTCTTTATAACACATGTATAAGTATTTCTTTTCTTAAAAATGTTTTCTTCTGTCCGGCGCGTCTTTCGTTCTAAATCTAAACCAGATAAAACCCATGCCGTGAAGGAGAAGCCAGTTCCTGAACCATCACCAGCGCCGATAGCACAGACTCGAACAACTTTCTTTTACTCTGGAATACAGACTTTCCATAGCACAGAAAGTGATGACATCGAGTGAGTCCGCATATCTTTTCGCTTAGTCGTTGTCTGACCAAATGACCAGCATAGTCTTCATCCATGGATTGAAAGGAGATTGTCAAAAAACGTGGACGGATAAGACTTCGGGGAGTCCTTGGCCGAAGACACTTCTTCCTTTGGAGATTGAGACTGCACGTGTTCTCACTTACTCTTATGATTCAACTGTCACCGGCAAGGACGATGTTCCTTCACAGAATCGAATCTCCAATCATGCATATAATCTCGTGACTGCTCTCGCATCACTTCGACAGAGCGATAACACAGTGAATATCTCATCCCTACACAATTCTTCCATCTCTGACGTTTTAGAATGAACGACCTATCATATTTATCTGCCACAGTCTAGGCGGACTTGTTTGTCAAGATGTAAGTTGCCTACTAATTCCTCGGGGAGGAAGAAAACATCGGACCTCGATCGGGTATCAAAATAAACTCAGCAGAGGCACCCCAAGCTTAGCGAAGGTATCATAAACTTATGCTAAGCTAAACCAAATCTTTTTATCATTTAGGATCGAGATCCTGAATCTTCTTCCTCCCCTGGTCACTTGAATGATCCTGACTGGAGGCTAATTGAGAAAACAGGCACTTGTCACAGCGAAACAACGGTCTGAACAGCACCTTCAAGATATAGTCAACTTCACTCGTGGTGTTATCTTTCTTGGCACACCACATCATGGATCAAGCCTCGCCAAGATCGGGGAATTGGTCTCACGCTCTGTTGGACTGATCAAAGAGACCAACAGCGATATTGTCCAAGTTCTAACAAGAGACTCGGAAGTTCTCGCTCGAATTCAGGATAGCTTTCAGGCTCTTCTCATGACACGAAGCAAAGATGAGGCCACCATGATAGATATTACATGTTTCTATGAAGAGCTTCCGACCAAGAAGTTCGGAGTGATCGTACCCAAACATTCAGCCATCCTGCCTGGATACATCTCGATCGGGATACATAAGAACCATGCAGAGATGACCAAATTTTCCAATTTCGAGGAGCCTGGATTTGTGGCCATATGCGGAGAGCTCAAGCGTTGGATGAAGAGGATCCAGCAACCACAGTCTAAACCTCGTGAGCACTCTCATGTTGCACATTGTGAGTACTTAACAAAAATGCCTCAAGGGGCAAGAAAACATCAGGCCTTGATACAGGGAGTCAAAATAAACTTAGCAAAAGTATCCTAAGCCTATCTTTTGCTTGGTCACCTAAGTCGAGTCTTTTTGGCATTCAGGATCAAGGTCTCGAGTTTTCGTTCTTCCCCTAGCCGTGATAGTACCCGACCGAGAACTGACTTTTTAGGCCTCGTTCCATACACCTTCAATCCAGATTTCGTCGGAAGATCCGAGATCCTTGACCTAATGAAAGTTCAACTTGGAGACCTAGAACCCCAGTCACATTCCAGGGGCCACCGAAGGGCTGCACTCTATGGCCTTGGTGGAGTCGGGTATGTTCAGTAACATCTAATCTATACCTAAGCAAAGTGCCATCCACTGACTCGAAACAGAAAGACACAGATTGCATTATCTTATGCATACTGGACTCAGGAAGTTTCTCACGATACATCAGTATTTTGGGTCCATGCTAGCAGCGCCGAAAAGTTTTCAGAAGGTTATGCACATATCGCCAACGAGTGCAAGATCACGGGACATGAAGACCCTGCTTTCGATGTTTTGCCAGCCGTCAGAGACTGGTTGGAGAGCAAGGAGAGTGGACAGTGGCTGATGGTCATTGATAACGCTGATGACCTGCAACTTTTCTTCCCCCCTAACGAAGCGTCAAAACTAAAGCCTAATGCCGAGAATAATTTGGCTCAATTCATACCAGAATGTCCTCATGGCAACGTGCTTATCACAACTAGGAACATGCAGGTAGGCTCACGGCTTACAAAGGGCAAGCTCCCCATCGAAGTCGGCAAGATGGACGAAATTGAGGCATCTCAGCTTCTCCGCCAAGGCTTACACCAGGAGGATGAGTCTGAAAAGGACTTGCTCCAGCTCTCATCCCGTCTGGAATTTCTTCCTCTAGCTCTGGTGCAAGCAGCTGCTTTTATTCAGGAGAACTCCATCACGGTCAACGAATACCTCGAGCTCTTAGATGGAAGCGCAGACGATCTCATTGATCTTTTGAACGAAGAATTCGAAACTGTCGGAAGGGACTCGGACACACCTCGCGCGGTTGCCCAGACCTGGATGCTTTCCTTCCAGCAAATAGAACGACAGTACATTTTTGCTAGCGAGCTCCTCTCGCTGATGTGCTTATTCGATCGTCAAAGAATACCTCTCGAATTCCTCGAGTTTTACGCCAAAGAGAATCTACCCGCAGACTCGAATACCAAACTACAACTTGTGAAGGCACTTGGGATACTAAAGGCGTTTTGCTTCATCCGGGCAGAGAAAGCCGGTGACCATACCATGCATCGTCTGATTCAGTTAGTCACGCGGAATTGGTTGGTACGAAAAGGAAGCATAGCCGAGTTCACCAGGCACGCTTTCCTCTCTGTGTCGGACTTTTACCCCTATGCACAGTTCGAAGATACTGAATGGTTCGAGAAGTTGACGACATGCACTGGGTATCTTTCGCACGCAAACTCTGTCCTTGAGGTTCAGATACTTGAAGTAGAGGAAGATAGACTTGTGAGGGCCTCATTACTTCACCGAGTTGCGTCATTCCTCTATTACCAGGGCCGGTACCGTGAAGCAGAAATTATGCAACGCGAAGGAGTTGGCATTCGAAGAGAGCTATTAGGTGACGATCATCTGGAGACTCTCGTTTTAGTCTCAGACCACGCAGTTTCGTTGGCAGATCTGGATCAATATGAAGAATCGGAACGCTTGCTGCGAGGTGTCGTGGAGACCTGGAAGCGTCTCGAAGGCGATGAGCATTACAAAACTGTCGATGCCATGGGTAACCTTGCTGTCATCCTCTCCGAACAAGACAAAAATGAGGAAGCAAATGCACTAGAGAGACAAGTTCTCGAGGTCAGATTACGAACACTCGGAGAAGAACATCTCGATACTATCCACACGATGGATAATCTTGCAATCAACCTGGATGAGGACGAGGAGGAAAAGGAAAGGATGCAGAGAAGGTGTTTAGAAGTAAAGATAAAGCATCTTGGTGAGGAGCATCCTCTAACACTCGACAGTAAGGCAAGTCTGGCGAGAACATTATTTAGCAAAGGTTGTGGTCTCTCGGAGGCTGAGGACTTGCAGGTTCAAGCCTTCGAGACTAGCAAAAGAGTTCTTGGTCTAGAAAACCCCAAAACTCTGGCCCTCATGACCGACCTTGGGACCACGTGGTTGGCATATGGTCAGCTCTTCATAGACGATAGGCATTTGTATCCCGACGTCGACATGCTTGGCGATGCGAGGAAGATATTAGAGGAATGTCTTGCGCTCCGGACAAAGCTGTTTGGCCCAGATCATTTCTACACAAATACGACACGCCAAGTGCTGGAGGAGTGCCTAGAATCGATCGAGGTCGCGAGACGCCTTGATGCAGAAGCAGAGGCTAAAGCAGAGACACCAGACCTTGATCCTAAATAACCAAAAGACTTAGGTAAATTAACATAAGCCTAGGATACCTTGGCTGATGTTTTCTTGCTCCCCGAGGAGAGTTAACAGAAGTTAGGAATTCGCGACGTCTAAGGCTTTGAGAGGGAGCAAAACACCAAAAAGAGGACTAGAGCTGCTTGTTTAGCCATCACGAACAACCATCATTGCATAGATTTATTGAAAGAGAGGCTAGCATAATTCATTCAAACACAACCCATATCATATTACACCGCTTCGCCAGTGCTACCCAAAAGTCTTTTCGTTTCGTCGCTGTTGAAGCATGCTTCCGAACATTCCGCATTTCATCAGGCCCGTATTCCTGTACCCTATTTCGTCGTGGAGTTCGCGGGAAATCGGTGAAATTTTGAGCCAAGGCTGACAATGTTCGTACGGCGCGCATAACCAGCGTCTATTTCTTGCCTGCAAGGCCTGCGGCAGCCTTGCGCGCATCAGCTACAGGGGGTTGTCAGCAATTTTTGTTCCAAAAGCGACGTTGTGTTGGTTCGCTGTTGTATTCGGAAGTCGATCGATGATAGGGCTGAAAGTGGTTGGTTGAACATACCAGCTGCCTGTTTTCGTCGCATAATTTCAGCGGCGGTCTCATTCTCCTGCTGCATCTGGGTACCAGACTTGTTTGTGCCCGACTTCTGTAAAAGAGAAAAGGTCAGGTTAGTAATTTGTCTTGTGGCACTAATTCATGGAAGAGAATTGAGGATAAGCCGAACCATTTTGCTCTTCTCCTTCTCCCTTTTGGCGCGAGCCAGATCACGCTGGTTGCCACGAGCCATGTTATCGATCGATATTCGAGTTGAAACGAGGGTTGAAACAGAAACTCCAGCGAGGCTATGAGACGAAATCGTCGGACGTTTGTATTCGAGCGAGAGGTGAAGAGGAAAAGAAAGTAGTTGCGACACGAGCGGCCAGACCGTCAGATAAACCTAAACAGACAGGACTGAAGGCTGTGCCCTTTTCCGCTTTAGTGCCAGTCTATACCAGAGGGCCAATCGGAGAACAAGGTTTTGGAGGCCTGTATGGCCTCGATTTGGGCTGCATTGACCGATCCAGGTACTTTGATTTCGTATATTAGTATCACGTAACCTTATGTATCTCGCACTTGTCACCCAACCCGGTTTTTTTTTTTAAGCTGACACGACCTCACCTCATCAAAGTGTCAACTGGCAAAGCGATGCAGCACTATGATTGAGAAAGGAAGACTTTCGCCAAGTTGAGTTCTGAGGAACAGAACGATTGTTCATTGGTCGATGCTTGCACCTTAACGAAGTAACAACATCGCAAGCCCAAACTTTAATGCCAACCTCCAATATTTACAACAGCACACATGAGAAAGTTTATCCCAGCTGTGTTTCTTAAAATTAGGTCAGCCACGTAAGAGAAAGTCTCACCGACGAACTCGATGTGTATTTAATGATCTCATGTGTCACTCAAAAGAGACTTGTGATATGCTGAGGCCTTGAAGCACCCCGAAGACAAGGGCATATGCTTCAATGAGCTACAACAGCAATCCCCATTGGCTTTCTAAAGCTCATATGCTAGCAAACAGATACAATAGTGAGGTCAATTGTTTGTTGTATTGCTTACGGCCTCTCACACTTGATCTACCACATTGCTGGTGGTACCCGTTTTTAGCTTCGAGTTTCATCGACTTGCCCCGTACTCAACTGAGCCAAAGAGTGGCAGTACCTGCATTTAATGTCAAGTTGACAATCTTGTTGGCTCCTCTTTCGAACAAGGCCCATCAGGAAGAACACTGCATATTTCGGCCATCCTTTGGCCGGCTTCGAGGGAGGAATACGGCCAGTATACCAGTCATACAATTCTTTTTGTATCCCTTTCTCCTCATAGCTTAAGTTTAGAATGTATTCCATTTTCAAGGTTGCCGCACTCTCGAATATGATCATGAAAAGATGATCTAATGAATTTCCGCCTCTTATGAAAGGGACGGCGGCTGGACCTTGCGCAGCCCAAACAATGAAACCCCCATTCTATCGTATCTAGAGATGATCTGTCTAGCCACGGAACAGAAACAATGGCCACAAATCGAAATGGATTTCCTGAACGTCCATCGTGAGGGTCTCCTGTCGGGGGTTTTCGGATGTGGCGCGAGCCTTCCACTTGCTGTGCTTGCATCAACCTTCTCCCATAATCCTCCTGTCTTTTTGCATGCTGATTAGTGACATATGTATGCATCGCATCTAATGATCCATGATGGGCAACGGCACAGTTAAGTGCGGCCTCATAGTCAACCAAGACAGTCTCGTTAGCTTTCTTCTCATTTGGCGAATATGTTCCAGGTATGACTCTCAGACAAGGTAGCTTTTGGACCTCAGCTCTCTCCAGGCCAAACTTCCGACATGCATGGCTTAGCCCCAGCGGTAGGTATTCCTTCTCTTGCGACAGGCAGAGGAAACAAACGCGTTTGCAAGTCAGAAGATAAAGATAGCCGCCAAAGTCGCCGCATTTCTCGCAACTTGATGTGCGTAGTTTTTTGAGTAACATTGAGCAAGTGATCCACTTGCCAGTTTGGATACATAGGATACCACGTAACGCGTTTCTTGCATGGGTAACAATGGCTTTGTATGTGGGAAGGTGATTGACGAGGTCAGCGGAGCGCCTATTAACATATCGAAAGTTGATGAGAGCGCGTATGTCAAGATAGAGAAGAATTTGCTCGAGTAATTCTGGTGGAAGGCGATCGAGAGCATTGAGGCTTGAGATGGGTAATGGAAAGCTACGGCGTGAGGATATGGATTTCAAAGTGGGAATATTCTCATCTAGAGTGTGGTCATTTAGAGGCAAAGAGGGGTATGTCAGGTGAGAATATTCATCCATTGAGATCAGCTTTGGCAAGCAAAACTAAGTAAAGTGTTGTTGTGTACGGAGTAAGGTCTGTCTGTAGAAACATTGTTGATCTTGAAGGTACTTGTATGAAGTTGAGTAGATAGGTAGTCTGTGCTTTGCTCACCTACCTAGCTGACAGCTTAGCAAAGTTGGCTGGGAGGTGGGTACACACCTAGCCGCTAGCCTCCTAGGGTAAGGTAGATACCGGTAATAATAGTTTGTTGGCCACTTTGAGACCAAAACACCAAAAAAGAATCATCACCATCAAACATACAACAGCGGGGATTCGCTGGTCGTCACCGACCCAACTACTAATCCGCCCCTTATCAGCTTATCTATGGGAGAGCGGACGGGATCCCGAGTTCTCTGATAGGTATGGTCGTATGTGAGAGACAGATACCATACTGCAGGTTATGACAACGCTCTGGACAAGACACAAAAGGCAGTAGTTAGGTAGTTACTCATCTGTGGTATCACCACAAAGCAGACAGACCGAAGTTGTTACGTCGCATTCGTCCAATAGCTTGCCAGGTTTCAACCTCATCGAGTTCAACACAAGGTTGCCTTGTCTAGACAATCAGAGCTCGTAAACACTTCGATGCGCCTCTTGCGCTTGCTTGTAAATCAGATCTTAGTAATGACATCAAAGACTTGGCTCTCTCTCTCTGTGTGTGTGCTTATATAGGTCCGGCGCGAATACTGAACTATTGGCTATTCCTCGTCCATTCTGTGAGCAGTCATCATAAGTCTATGCCAGCGGAGACACTTCGGTCACACAACGGGAGGTTCCTCTGGCAATACGATAAGGATCATTTGGTTACTCTCAGAATACAATACCAGAAAGCCTTCGAAATGTTAATTTGGCTGGAATAAGGTACAAGATGGCTGGCGTGAACTAAGGCATGAGAGCAAAAGGCCTAGCCGGGTTGGCTCACTTACACAAATAACACTCAGCACCTGGAACGCTACTCGGTATTCACAACACGACACAGAAATACGCAAATATGCTCCTCGTAATGCCTAACATGTTAAGCTCACGAAACGTCATTAGCAAGCTTTACCAGTATCGCCCTTCTACAACACATCGTGACTGGAGACTTTTGTATACGCGGACTTAGAAACTTTCACTGGTGATCTTTTTGAAGGCCAATTACGGCTCATAAACCTACGCGTAAATGCAGCGAGATCTTATGAATTAACGCAATAAGTTTGAATCCAATTCCATGTAAGAAGGCTTCTCGTATGCCAATGCAGCCACTCTTGTACATCTTTTCGGAATGTTGCAAGTCCCATTGAATATGACGTTATGGGTTTAGGAGGGCGTTTTACAGTAAGCAGGCCGACTAAGTTGAATTCAACTATTTAGCTTTGTAACCCAGTCTTAAGCTTGGATCTCATGTCTCCTGATGAAGTGCATTAATATCTAAGATAATTCTGGCTTTTCACATCTCAGGTAAAGCATGGCTGACTAGCGTTGATAACCCTTGACGATGGTTCAAGCTTTATCATGCCACTGTTTCCAGGGTAGTCCACCCAGGCACGAACATTTCTGATTATGGAAGCTACAGTGACATTTAAAGGCTTTGCGGATCAATGTAATTGATAAACTGTCGAGTTTAGAGTTGGGTTTCAATAAGGGCCGGGCTCAGTATTAGATCCCGAAGCCACTTCCAGGCCAAAGTTGGGGTCTTTTTCGAGTCCTTAACTCGGATGTTGTCAAGCGTCGTTCCACAACCTAAACAAAACGACCCTGTTCTGACATCTCCCCACGTTGCCATTGCACAGACGTCAGTTACCAGGATAGGAAGTACTACAATGTTGGTCGCCTCATTCATGTCATCAGCTTGCGACTCAATTACTTTCTAGAAAGGTACAATGTGCAGAGTCCAAGTAAGCAACCCCAGGCCGCGGGAACCAATATCGAGAACCCACAGGGTCTCTTTTCCGATCTAGCAAGACGCTATCGACGCCTCATGATTCTAGCGCATAGACAGACCTCGAAACGCGAAGGTAACGTTCTAGTGGTTCGTTCGCCCTAGGATGCCCGAAAGACGGACCTACCAACAACCCACTATCATAGAACGTCACTCCTTCCACCGGGGACTTCGGGAGGATGAGTACTTTGGCTAAATTCGCAATTACGGTTTATATCTCACGGCATTATCTCACCGGAGTTTGCGGGCAGTGGAACAATACCGAGCGGCCGAGGAGGGCGCAGTTGGCTTTGTCAGATAAAAAGAAGCCAAGCCAACCTAAGCTCACCTTAAACTAACGTTACCCAGACCCTAGAGAGCACCCAAGCTAGGCCATCCAAGCCACCGAGAGGTGCGAGGCGGGCGAGTTTAGAAGAGGCGAGGCGTTCCAGATCCCCGCCAACAAGGGAGACGAGGGAATTCACTTTGAGTCTGCGTGAAATGCTATTATACAATATTATGATCATCGTGAATGCAGTAACATGCAAAGTGACAGCCTGCATCCAGTATTCCCCTATCCAGGTTAAGTTTATATATAACTCTATTAACAGAGATTAATTAATAATGCCATTAACTTCTGCCACTCAGTCAGATAGATCTTAGCATCTTAGTAAAAATAATATATTAGCTTTTTTCCCTTTTAGGTAAAATAGACTCTATTTC
>JAAOAR010000283.1:0-41900 GCA_013395995.1 Fusarium pseudoanthophilum
ATTAACTGGCCGAGTGAGTTTGGTGATGCATCAGAAAGTGAAGTTGTTGGTTGTGAGGAGTTGTCTTGGTGTCAGTCCAGCTATAGTCTACCCGTAGTGAAACTCTCTAAGAATAGGTCGCACGTGTGTATAAACTGTATTCGATAGTATCGAGATCAACATACCACAGACATTGTGGCTTTAACGTGCCTTGCAGAACAAGTCTAACGTCAAGCCACCCATGGAACAGAATAGCTTCGTTCTGCTATTAGGCATACAACTCCCGTCTTGGCTTGTGATCCGGGGAACGAGCCTCGGATATAGCCCCTGTCTCCCAATCCCCGCACACGAACCATTCCCTAATCATACAAGCCTCCCGCCCTAACCCACGAATCCTCATCCATTGTTGGTTGAGCTAATTACTTACTGTGGCTGCCGAATTTCCGCTGGTTGTTCCTAAAGGCGCTTTTACGGAAGGATTCTGCAACGCTGGTCGCCCCTCATGTAACATCACCAACGGTGCAACGTCATGAGAGCCAAGATATGCCTCCATCGAGATGACGATTTCCTCTTTTCACGCCGTTGGGTCTCCGCACACCAAAAGTCCCAATCCCTGCTTCGTGATAATTACCCCATCTTCAAGGGCCTTGCTTTTTTGTTTTTGTCATATTTTTACACATGCTTTCCTCGGCTTGTAACTCTTAGTTGGGGCTTTTCTCCGAGTCGCATATCGGGAGTTGCGGAGTACATCAGGTCCCTCGTCTTCATCAATTGAACAGACAGAAAACATCTTGAATTGTCAAGACTTTCTGTCTCAAAGCCTCAAATTGTGTTCAAAATGTCGCCTCGAACAAGTGGTCTTCTCGACAGCGACGACTGGGATGAGGTCAAGACAGACTCAGGCTCAGACTGGACACTTGCAAAGACCTACGCAGAGTGGAAACCAGCGGCTGCAGGCGGCAAACTAAAAAACATCATCAACACCACCAGAGCCGCTATTCGCGCCAGAACACGACCTCTAGAGAACCTCCGCCCAACCGCTTACCTAGATGGTCTTCGAGGTTTCGCAGCTCTTCTCGTGTACTTCCATCATCATGAACTTTGGGTACACGACATCGTTGGCCAGAACCCAATCCTCGAAAATGCCTTTGGCTACGGAGGGAAGCATTACTTTGCATCATTCCCCTTCATACGGCATTTCTTCACGGGCGGTCATTACGCAGTGTCGACATTCTTCATCATCTCGGGCTACGTTCTGTCGCTCAAACCAATGGGACTGATTCAGTCTGGAGAGCTTGCGCAATTGGGCGATGTCATAGCATCTTCGCTCTTCAGGCGCTGGATTCGTCTTTACCTCCCTCTCATCATGTCCATGCTCGCCTACATCACATTATTGCACATCTTTGGCGTCTGGGTACGAATCATGACACAGCAGAAGAGCTGGTATGATGAGCTTTGGGCTTTCTACTATGAGTTCAAAAACTTTAGCTTCGTCTTCAAAGAAGGTGGCGAGCCATGGCTGACCTACAACCGCCACTTGTGGTCTATCCCCATTGAATTCAAGGGCTCTGTCGTCATCTTTACAGCACAGATGGCGTTCTCTCGATGTTCCAAGAATGCTCGTCTCTGGTGTGAGGTGGGCTTGATATTCTACTTTATGTACATCGCAGATGGGTCATTCTACTCCATGTTCACGGCTGGCATGCTCCTCTGCGATCTGGATCTTCTTGCCAGCAAGGGCGATCTGCCCCGCTGGATGGCACGTCTGGAACCTGCCAAGGAGTTTATCTTTTACCATCTCCTAATCTTCAGCTTGTTCCTTGGTGGAGTGCCATCTGAGAACCGCAATGTTGAGCAGCTTGCCAAGAACAGGGGTTTCTACTACCTTTCATGGTTCAAGCCTCAAGCAGTGTTTGACTACAAATGGTTCTACCTCTTCTACGCAGCTGTCTTTTTAGTAGCATCTATCCCCAGAATCTTCTGGCTGAAGAACTTCTTCGACACGAGATTTTGTCAGTGGCTCGGACGCATCTCGTTCGCTCTATATCTTGTCCATGGTCCAGTGTTATGGACTATTGGCGAGAGACTTTACGTTGCAGCAGGATGGCAGAACGAGGAGATCATGAAGAATATTCCCCATTGGGCAAACAAACTAGCCCTGCCAATGTCTGGACCCTTGGGACTGGAGCTCTCATTTCTCCTCCCTCAGCTGATTCTGGTGCCCTTGACGTTTGGGCTAGCTGACGTCGTGACACGGTTTATCGACACGCCCAGCGTCAAGTTTGCAGCGTGGTTCTATAAGAAGGCGTTGGGAGATCCAACTAGCAAGCAGGCCAAAGCGTAGCATAGATCTATCTTGATGCAGAATAAAATCAAGCTTAATTCTTTTCGGTAACATCACATGTGTCATTGCCATGCTAGTCTCAGCTCTCCCACCGTTAGATCTGAGGATATCTACGAAGTGCCATACCCTCAGACCTCAATGTCAGATCGATTTGGGGCATAATGTCGCATGCTCTCCTTTGCTCCCATGTGATTCTCGGCTCACCGCCCAAGAAGATGGAGGGTCACCTGCATGAGATTGCCGTTGAAGAAGGCAACGGCTTCGTATTACCAAGCCATGCCATGTCAGGAACCCCAACCTCTTCTCATTACGCTAATCCCCGCTCCCGCGACTAAGATCTGCACACCTCCACGATCAGAAAAGAACATCCCCTGTTCAGGAACATGCGCCGTTCGCTAGTGCAATGTCACCCCGCAAAAGTACCTAAGCTGCCTCGGCATGCATATGAAAAATGTGTCGACGTCGAATTGCGACGACATTGGATGTCACAATCTGCCAGGTTTTCCCCGTCGACCTGTCTTCAGCTGTGTAGGGTCCTTGAAGTGTCATTGGCCTCTCAGTAAAAAGCCAATTGCCGTGGCTGCATGATTCTCACCATCTCCAGACTCCGCATCTCCCGCGTGAATAATCTCTCAGCTCCTCTTCGGCGTAAAGGGTCATCTTACGATTTGACCCCTGTCCGCGGAGTATGGTTCAAATAAGGGTTAGTTAAATGACGTACGGCACAGTCACAGTCACAATCAAAGCTGCATTGTTATCGTTCAAGGGCTTCACCGGACCCCGCCTGCATCAAACTCCATTCTCCGACACATTCGTTTCTTTACGACGTGCATTGAATGCTTCACGATGCTCGTCCGAGATTCTCGAAAGCTGGTGCTGTTCGTGATACCACTCTTTCTGCTTGTTGTCTTTGCTCTGAAGCTCTATCTTGATCCGTCATCTTTCCCTGCCCAGGTTCAAGGATGGGTTCCATCGCAACTGAAAAAGTCACCCGGGGACGAGCAAGAACTCTTGGCTGACGAGGAACCATCCACAGCAAAAGCATCACCAGTTCAATCTTCACCCGCTGCCAAGACAGATACGCCAGAAGACAAGCCTTTCGGCGAGGGCATCATTCCTCAAGATGTCAGTGCAACCCACATTGAAGTCTTCTCATTATCTACCAAAGACAAGAAGTTCTTTGAGATTGACTTCAGAGACTTCACTGCTCTCAACCCCAATCTCCTCCCTCATCCTACACTGGAGAACACATGGGTTGTCGTAGCTCAATGGCTGCAAGAAGGCGGTAATTCACTCTGGTTTGCTGAGCTTGTTTGCAATGCTGCATTTCAAGACGGCGTTCTTCGATGTCTAAACTCACCCACTACTCTGCCTGTCACTGCGACTGTGGGAGGAGACAAATGTGAAGGCGACATGTCGTATTTCCATATGAACATGGGTCCACACGACGCACGCGTGTTTTATGGCCCTGATAGGCCTTACACGACGTATGGCTCAAACTCCATGCACACTTGCTTTGGCCAATTCGTTCAGGACTTTCGTACGCTGACAGGCTGGTCGGGTGATATGGAAAATCTGGGTCTGTTCAGAGTCGGCACTGAGCTTCAAAGACCACTCCCTTGGAATCTGGTTGAAAAGAACTGGTTCCTCTTCTGGGATTCCGCCGGAAACATGTATACACACTACGACATCAGGCCTAAGAGGGTGTTCGCCCAAATGAACCCTGATGGCTCAGCTGGTCCTGATCTTGCACCAAATGCAGCTGGCGATGAGCAATGCCTGGCCAAATATCTCCCCAAACTCCAAACCGACCTCGAGTCCATCCACCAGACCACCAATTCTCTCAAAGTCACCATGTGTCGTAGAGACGAACCCTCTTGTGTCCCTGATGACAACAACACCTTCATCATGGTGATATACCAGCATAAATCATATTTCAATTATCACAGCGTGTACGAGCCGTATGTGATGCTGTTCAAACAGCAGGCTCCTTTTGAGATTCATGCCATGTCAAGGAAGCCTATTTGGATTCATGGCCGAAAGAAGTATCCTGAGAAGGAGACTTCAGATATGTTTTATGTGACATCTATGAACTGGAAGGGTCGTGATCAGAAATATCATGGATTCATTGGCGACGAGATGTTCCTGGGCTTCGGGATTGAGGATATTAGAACGGGTGGAATTGATATTAGGGCAGAAGATATCTTGAAAGACATGGGCTTATGTTTTGAGGGTTAGATATGTATCACTGTATGAATCTATTTAGAATAGTGGAGAGTCAGTTGAATAATGTTAATGAACTTTAAAGTCCTCAGACTCCATGGGCCGCTTACGATACTTCAGACCATGAATAATTCTCTTGGATAATGATTCAGCAAACTTAGTTACGACTACCTAGAGGTTCCTCCCTCGGCAGCCTCTATAATGGTTCTATACCAGCTGACTATCTCAAGTGCGGATAGGCTCCTAGAACAGCCTGGCCTCCAGTATGAACAAAGAGAACATTCTTGCCTTTCAGTGCGCCGCTCTTGGCTGTATGGAGCAGTCCGTTGAAGGCTTTACCTGTATAGACAGGATCAGTCAAAATACCCTCCATTCTTGCCAGCTTCTTCATCCCATCAGCTGTGCTTTCATTGACTTGTCCGTATCCTTCCCCGATATAAGAAACGTCAATTTCAAAGTCGTCTTCCGTGATCTCATCCGGGGACACGTCAATCTTCGAAGCTGCGTTCCTTGCTATGCTCAACACCTTTTCAACAACATCCTCTTTCTTCGGATACAATACCGAGAATCCAATGAGATGCTTCTTAGACCCTGTGAGACCCTGCTTTTGCGCCAGCTTGAGGCCTGCGAGTATGCCTCCCAGCGTGGAACAGGAACCCGCAACAAGAGCGATGACGTCAAATGTAACGACGAGCTTTGCTTCCTGTTCAAGCAGTTCGAATGCCCAGCGAGCATAGCCCAAGCCTCCCAGAGGATGCGTGCTCGCTCCAGCTGGGATTGAATAAGGCTTTTGCCCACGATCTTTGAGAATTTGGATCACAGTCTCTTCGCTGGTGTCTGGGGCGAAGGTCTCGGCGCCTAGAATTGAGTTTGCTTGGATATTGCCGAGATACTTGTACTCAGCGTCTTCGGATGCAACACGATTAGCCGGAAAAAGAGCAACCTTTTTAATCAGTCAGTGGGATTCTGTGACGTTCGTTAACTGAATTACCTTAAGACCAAGTCGAGCCGCAGCAGCAGAAGTTTGACACATGTGGTTTGACTGCAGTCCGCCCGTAGTCACAAGGGTATCGGCTCCCTGCGCGAGAGCGTCCGCTAAGACATATTCAAGCTTGCGAACTTTATTGCCGGCAAAAGCAAGGCCCGAGTTGCGATCCTCACGGGCTATCCACAAGTTCGCACCCCCATCTATCGATGAGGTGAGGGAAGATAATCGCTCGATGTCTGACGGTCGGTCGAAAAGTAACTGCACCCTAGGAATCTCGGCGAATGGTGACGGGAGCTTGACCATGTTGGCGTTATATTACACAGGGAGAGATTAAAAAATAATGATTGGTATCTCTTCCAGGTTTCTTGTTACTTGGTAGTGTAAAGGACGAAGAGAGTTGCCAAAATAAATACAGAGAAGTCCAAAGGGCGTAATCTGACATTGTGTGCATTATTAAGCAACATTGGATGGGCTTATGCCAATCGACGCAAGATTCACGGCGGATAAGTGACCTTCGTCACTGCATCACGTATGCAAAGCAAAAGGTATCACGGTATGGCAAGACACTTTCTATATGAGCTCATTCTGATCAACTTACTAAAACAAACTCGCTTGACTCTCGAGCAATTTGGTGTCTTATTGCAAGCGACAACCGTGAGTTGTATCAAAAACTTCGTGCTCAATATTTCAGTGACCATTTTCGCCAAAACCAGGAAGGTGTGACTTATGATATCACACAATGATTTGTAGAAGTCATGAATAGCAGAAATACTTGGGTTAATTCCGCCTTTCACTCGTGATGTTGCTTGAATAACGATGGATCAAAAATGGAAAAATGGAGCCTCATAACCTATACCCAGACTCATTTGTATGACTTCAAAGACAAAGAGTCACAGGAGTTGATAAGAAATGAACATTGCCCACTTTTCTTCTGAAATTCTGATCCAAGAGGCAGAAATAACCATGAATTCGAGATGTTATGAATAAGCATAAACGAACACAACTCTTGGCGAATCTCCATCACCGCTGTCAAATACCGCTTTAGGCAATTCACAGCGCATCTCGATGGATCTCTGACCGAGGGGACAGCCACTGGCCAATGACGTTGATAGCGAGGGCGCTAATGCATTGGAGTCTTGGCTCACTATTACAGTTTAGACTCGGTATAAGCGTAAATATTCCCGCCAGCCAATCTCGCATCGTTTTCTGCCACTATGACTCTTAACACGACATCAAATCGGGCATTAAAGACTTAGAACCGGAATATTAAGACTTGAAATCGGTAGATCTACAGTTTGATCGGGATGATGGAACTTTCGGAGTCCGTGGAGGCCAAGACAGAGCCCCATTTTCTGTCATGAAATTCACTACGACTGGACAGTTGACGAAGCGGCCAGAATGACAACGGGAAAAGTTGCTTCGGTCGGTCTAGTCGTGAGGGCTGCACCGTTTCTTGGCTTCCCCACAAGGTGCAATTGATGAATGTTGACATGTGAGCCTCCAAGTATATAAGGCCGGGCTTCTTGGCCAAGGACTCGAGAAGGAATTCCTCTCTTTACGCTTCTCTTCTCAAGTTATCACTCTCCTTTGGTAGCGGCGACAATGTCCCCCAAGTCAACTCCTCCAGACATGGAGCATCGTGTTTCTGGTCAATCCAACAAGCCGCTTTCGCGTCCAGCACATGCTTTGCCAGCTGACACGGTTATCCAAGAGCTCAACACGACTCCAGCTACTGGTTTGAGTGCTTCTGAGGCATCGCAACGACTTGTTGAGTATGGACCTAATGATCTTGGCGAAGAAGAGGGTGTGAAGCCCATCAAGATCTTCATCGAGCAGATCTGCAATTGCATGACCTTGGTAATACCAATCTTCAATTATCACCCACTGTCGATGACTAACACATATAGGTCCTGATTCTAGCCCTCGCCGCAAGTTTCGGTATACAAGCATGGATTGAAGGCGGCGCTCTTGCGCTCATTATCCTACTCAACATTGTCATCGGCTTCTTCCAAGACCTACAAGCCGCTCGAACTGTCCACTCCCTCAAGTCTCTCAGTCTCCCAACAGCCAACGTCTTCCGTGATGGGAAAACAATCACGATCCAAACAAGCGAAATCGTACCGGGTGACATAATCGATATGAAGATGGGTGACTCTGTGCCAGCTGATATTCGTCTCTTTGAAGTTTCCAACTTCGAGTCAAACGAGGCATTGCTCACTGGAGAGTCTTTACCAGTGCGCAAGAATCCTACGATGCAGTTCGATGACGACACAGGACCGGGCGATCGTCTAAACGTCTGCTACAGCTCTACAATTGTTACCAAAGGTCGTGGTAGAGGTGTTGTATTTGCCACTGGGGCTTATACCGAGATAGGCGCCATTGCGGCTGCTCTGAAAGACACTGGACGGAAGAGGCGGGAAGCCAAACGTGACGAGAACGGTAAAGCATCGTTTCTATCCCACGTCACCAAATGGTTGCTCACGACCTA
Source organism: Fusarium pseudoanthophilum (assembly GCA_013395995.1). Classification (NCBI taxonomy): domain Eukaryota; kingdom Fungi; phylum Ascomycota; class Sordariomycetes; order Hypocreales; family Nectriaceae; genus Fusarium; species Fusarium pseudoanthophilum. The sequence goes on from JAAOAR010000283.1 coordinate 8,023, forward strand.
CGATGTTATTGGCGAGTTTCTGGGCGTCAACGTTGGCACTCCCCTGCAGAGGAAGCTGTCGCAGCTATTCCTCTACGTCTTTGGCTTCGCAATCGTCTGCGCCATCATTGTTCTCGCAGCCAACAAATTCGACCCACGCAAAGATGTCATCATCTACGCTGTAGCTACAGCTGTAGGAACACTGCCTGTCTCTTTGATCTTGGTATTGACTATTACTATGGCAGCGGGAACGAAGCAGATGGTGAGCCGCAAGGTTGTCGTGAGGAACATGCAGAGCCTAGAAGCACTTGGAGGAGTCACCAGTACGTTTTGTGTGTTTTGATGACGTCGGTGACTATAAGAACTAACAGAGAGATAGACATCTGCTCTGATAAGACAGGTACTCTAACCCAAGGCAAGATGGTGGTCAGAATGGCTTGGCTTCCAGGACAAGGTACTTACTCGGTGGAATCTACGAACGAACCATACAACCCCCAAGTTGGCGATATCGGCTTTACTCCAGTGCAGCCTACAGACCTACCAGCACAAGGCGAGGGCGAAAAGTCGCATACTATCAACCCTCACGATGAACCTGCTGCCAACGAAGCACTGAAGCATTACCTCGACATCGCTTCCCTCGCCAATCTCGCAGTCGTGGAGAAAGGACACAAAGACGATGGTCCGGAAGAGTGGCTTGCACAAGGGGATCCTACGGAGATTGCTATTCAAGTCTTCGTTACTCGCTTCAATTGGAACCGCATTTCTTTATCTTCCGGTCAGAATCCACGATGGATGCAGCTCGCCGAGTTCCCCTTCGACTCGGAGGTAAAGAAGATGTCGGTGGTGTTCCAAGATACTCTTTCAAAACAGACGCACATCTTCACCAAGGGTGCAGTCGAGCGGGTTCTTAGCAGCTGCGTATCCTTGGAGGAATTTGGTAGAATTGAGCCTCTCGACGAACCGGCAAAGGAAGCCATCCTGGCCAACATGGAGGCATTTGCACGTCTTGGTCTTCGAGTCCTCGCGCTCGCTAGTCGATCTCCCGTCACTGGTCTTCCTGAAGATCTCTCATCAGCCATTGACAGATCTGAGTTTGAGAAGGACCTGGTATTCCGCGGCCTCATCGGTATTTATGACCCCCCACGCCCCGAGACACGCGGTAGTGTTCAGATGTGTCAAAAAGCTGGTATCAGTGTGCACATGCTGACCGGCGACCATCCCGAAACCGCACGAGCCATCGCCGCTGAAGTCGCTATCATACCATCCCCAGAACGAATGCGAATGGTCAGGAGGGATGTTGCCGACACGATGGTCATGGCAGCTCATGATTTCGATCACCTTTCAGATGCGGACCTCGACGCGATGCCGGAGCTACCGCTTGTTGTCGCACGTTGCTCTCCCACGACGAAGGTTCGCATGATCGAGGCTTTGCATCGCCGTGGACGCTACGTTGCCATGACCGGTGATGGAGTCAACGACAGCCCTAGCTTGAAGCACGCTGACGTCGGTATTGCGATGGGTCTCAACGGCTCGGATGTTGCAAAAGAGTCTTCTGATATCATCCTGACTGACGATAACTTTGCTTCTATTCTTAACGCCATTGAAGAAGGCCGCCGGATTTTCGATAACATCCAGAAGTTCATCCTCCATGTACTTGCTGCTAACGTTGCTTTTGTCACTTGCCTTCTGGTAGGGCTATCCTTCAAAGATGACAGTGGTGTATCTATCTTTGTCTTGACACCTGTTGAGATTATTTGGATGTTGCTTGTTGCTGGAGCATTCACCGAGACTGGTCTTGGGTTCGAGCAGGCGAGTCCTGATATCCTTCGTCGGCCACCTCACAGTGTAAGTCAGGACTTTACCTTACTCTCACGTGCAAATCACTAACGCATTTATTAGCTCAAGTATGGCGTATTCACCCCAGAGTTCCTAGTTGACCTCGTGGTCTATGGTATCCTCATGCTCATCAGCATCCTTGGTTCCTCAGTCATCGTTCTCTATGGCTTCAACGACCAAGGCTTGGGACATGACTGCAACAGTAAATACTCTGCCTCCTGCGACACAGTCTTTACCGCCAGGTCAACAGCTTTCACCACCATGACATGGGACTTTCTACTCTTTGCTTGGCAGCTCGTTGACTTCCGTCGTTCGTTCTTTGCCGAGATCTTCGAAAAGGGCGGGAGCTTCAAGGCCTGGACTAAGCGCCTCTGGAAGAATCCCTTCCTCTTTTGGTCAGTCACTTTGAGTACTGTTCTCATTCCACCAACACTCTACATCCCTGTCATCAACCATGTTGTCTTTATGCATAATCCTATTACTTGGGAATGGGCGGTTATTTTCATTGCAGTCGGCGTTTTCTTTGCGGGAGCGGAGGGCTATAAATGGGCTAAGAGAGTTTACTTCCGACGTACGGTGGCGAAGGAGTTTCGTAAGGATATCACTGATGTTGAGCTTTATGCTTTTGGTAGATATATGGATGGTTCAGAGGACGGCAGTGAGTCGAATTGCGATGTTGGCCGGAAGTGTTAGGCATACATGATACATACATAGAAACATTTATAGAAAAGCAAGATCGGTCATTCTTTCACAACATATACTCCACCCAGGAAAGAAGTGTCCTCGAGACATGGTTTGAGACCCTTCAGCTCCTCCTCGAGCTCATCTTGCGAGCGTCCTTGCTCAGCTGCCTCTAGATCAGCTATCATCACACCATGACCATCGCGGACCAGGAAATTGAACTTGTTAGTGTCACCCATCTTGACTCCGAGTTCATGTAGCTTCTTCAGAGCCTTTTCGCATCCCTCGATGTCTCTTGGCTCAGCAGGTCTTGCGCCTTCAACGAACTCCGTGACAAATCCGATGACACGTCCATCTTTGCCTTCTGTAACATGACCAAAAAATTTGGGCACGACCTCGATGTTCTGGAGCCATTCATAAGCTGTAGTTTCAGCTTCGGCATGATGAACTTCCCATGGCCAAACAGCAAATTTGACTAACATAGGTTTACCAGCGTTGGCGTCAGGGTGCGTTGAAACATGAACTCCCTGTCTCAATCGCTGTTGGCGAGTAAAATCGATCTCGTTAAACCTCAGTGGATGCCAACAGTTCTGTACTCCCGGAAATTCCACGATCTCGGTCTTAACAAATGAAGGTTCGCCTTTAGCGGGGTCTCGAGCAACATGGCCATTATTCCAGTCTCCGGGAGGGAATTGGGGGAAGAGAGTCCCAAGAAGGACAGGCTCGAAAGTACGGTCTTTATGATCGGAGAGAAATGTGCCCGGCGCCGTGATAACGTATTTTATGAGGCTTCCATCGACGAGAAAACGATAAAAGCTTCGCCTAATCTCGTCTCTGTCAACGGAGCATTCAAGTAACCTCACGTTGGAGTTTTTCTGTAAGTTCGTCATTTTTGCAGTCAGTGTAAAGGTTGGCGGTGAGGGAGTGAACGAGTTTGAGCGGACATTGGTTCTGAGCAACACAGCATGGATGATGGTGCATCACTTGGGCCAATCAACTGGCACGTCAATTGCTTTTGGTCTTTGCATGGCCAGTACGGGCAGGACTCGATCCCATGGTCTAAAGATAGAAGGACTCATGTTTCACAAAGGCAGTTTCTATCTCATAATCATAACTCATGATTGACGGTCACATGCTGGGAGACCAAGCAAAAAGGGTCTGGTGACTAGGGCCTCTTAACCAATTTATAGCTCGTTTTCAAGTTGCAATTTGATTTCACGCATCTGCATATCTAGTGTATTTCAAATAGCTTGAAATTGATAGCTCTAGGTAGATACTGGTAGGGAGGCATGAGATATGATAGCTATCTTTAGACTTTCGATAGTTCCCTTTATCTCGTGTCGAAACTCTCTTGAAGCAAGTGAATTTATCTCTTTTGGCAGGTGTTTAAGTCAAAGCCTCCCTCAGCTGACGACGATAGCATGCGGAGGCACGCAGAGGCACGCAGCTCTAGCTGATCAGGGCATAGGCTGGTCCAGACCCTCCCCCGTGGCTATGCCTGGCATTGCTCCGCTTGAGCCGAGATGAGAGCCTGAATCTCAAGGCACCCACTCGTGAACCTCGATTCTTTGACATTCCCCAGCCTGGGCTTCGGAATTAACAAAAATCAACCAAACATCTTACAAACCAGGTGCCAGGATCCCAGGATCAACAAAATTATATCCTTTTCTACCAACAACGATACCCTATCCACGACGTGCCATTGATCTTGTCTCACTCATCTACTTTTCTCGCTAATCGCCCCTTGTTTTGCTTTGGTTATCTTAATAAGCATCGAGGCAACGCTACAGCTTGAGGCCTCAATCTCTCGCATCTCACTTACTTACTTATCTTATCCGATGTCAACTTCGCCCCCCGACAGCGAAAGTATCTCATCAACCACCGTCCAAGTAGCCAAGAAAGCCTGTCACAGCTGTCGCCGTGCGAGACTTCGCTGCGATAGGTCTATCCCGCACTGCTCGAAATGCGCTTCCAGGGGGGTTGAATGCCTGGGCTATGGCCGCCTATTTCTTTGGACTGGCTCAGTAGCCACGCGCGGTAAATTGGCTGGACAGAGTTCTAGTGCCTCCGTGTGCCGGTTACCCAAGCAAGGTGAATCGGATATGACTATTGATGTGCAATCCGATGCTCAATCTTCCGATATGCAAATGGGCTCCTTCGATACTCAAGGCTTTGAGCCAGGTGCATGGGGTTTAGTGTCGCTTCAGGAAAATCAACTCTTTGTTCCGAACAAAACTAAGCCATGGTCCCCCCCTTCGCCTCCTTCACCAACATCATCAAACTCTCCGTGGACATTGGTCGATCCATTATTTCAGGATATGACGCATTCCCAGAGATGGTACTTGAATTATTGTATGACTTCTCAAGACGTCGGTCTTTCATGATGCTAACCCTCAACTCAGATTCAACTCGAGTTAGCCTGGATCTCGTTGGTGATGACCAAACCAACGGTAACAGAAATCCATATCTAAATCTTTTGCAGCTCACAAATGAGCATTCATTTTTGCAACAAATTATCATTGCAGTATCTGCATCTCACATGTGCAATTTATCAAGATCATGGCTAGGCCCCAACTCATATGAAAGAGAAGAGGCACCAAAGAAATTGCTTATGGATGCTCTCGTTGCCAAACAAAAAGGACTACAAATGATGCCCGATGCCTTGCGGAATATTGACACCATTGGAGCCGATGTGATTCTTGCTACTGTTTTGTTTCTCATCAACTCAGAGCTCATCGAGTCTGGTTGGCAAGGCTGGAGGCCTCATCTCGAGGGTGCGAAGAAGCTTTTGAATATGATAGAACCATATACTGGCTCTGACACCACTCTGAGAGACTATATTGTTGCGGACTGTTATGTGTAAGTGGAGCTACGTTAATTCCCGACTGACTGACTCGATGCTAACTGACTCACGTAGCTATTGCACATTGAGCTTGTCTTTCAACCCATCACAACCAGGCACCCAGGCAGCATCATTTGCACCAAGTCAAGTCAAAGAAACATTATCGCGAACCAACAACTCTTTCTTCTGCTGCCCACCTGAAGTTCTCGACATTCTTCGCGAGACAGCACAACTTTTACATGCCGAAGCTCAAGGGAACGTCTCCAGCAATGAAGCGCTTATCGAATTCACCAACCTACTAGACCGCGTACAACGTCTCGACGTCCTCAAATGGGCAAAGGACAGAATGCCGGATGCCAGCAAAGCCGCCCTATGGAGCAGTGCCCGAACTGGCTCCGCGCACAGATTGGCAACATGTCTCTACATCATCCAGGCAGCTCCCGCACTACGGGCCAGGATGCCAGACCAAGTTCCCAAAACACTCATCCAGGATCTTTACGAGACGCTCCTACCACAGCCTGACGAAGACCCAAACTTCAAGGCCACGGGCTGGCCCACCTTTATTTATGGAACGACGGCAACGACTCCGGAGAGCCGGGCGTGGGTTATGGATCGATTGAAGGCGGTAGCGCAAATCAACCCATGGGGTTTCCTATACTCTGCGATTGATACGTTGCAGATTTTGTGGAAGCATGAGAATGGCGATGACGGATGTATGAATTGGCTGCAGAAGCTCAAGGATTTGAACGTGGACTTTTTGATGGTTTAGGTCTGGCACTGAGATGGAATCATGGGAAAACAGGACATTTTTGATACCACAGCAATGATGTATAGCAACTATTTATGAGAGCGACGTAGTAATGCTTGACATGACTTTTCCGCAACGTAATTACTTCGTTTCGGGAATGAAAATTTTGACAGAAACCTTGAATCATGTTGCTGACTTGGTGAGCTGTTAGGCTCCAGTAATCCTTGCCCTTGACCTGGCTTCTAGAAGGCATGGGCCATGCGCTTTTTCCCTTCATGGCCGAGAAAAGGGGAAGTATGTGGTTGCATCTCGATCGCGACAATGAGCCGAGCTGGCGACCTTGATACGTCGGACTCAAGGTTCAGTAGAGTTGACCTAATGGTAACTCTCATTTCTTCGTGACCGTTGAGCGCGGTACAGTACCCTCGGGGGGCAAGAAAACAGCAAACCTTAATATAGGGTGCTAAAATAAACTCATTAAAATCTATCCTAAGCTCAGACTATATTACCTAAGTCTTTTTGTCATTTAGGATCGAGGTTCTCTGTTTTCTTTCCTCCCCTAGAGTACCTACTCCGTAGCTTACCGGAAGTCGGCTGGTGACTAATCAGTCGGCCTAGCCTATTTGTCACTGGCTGCTGGAGTGGATATTTTTCGCAAACAGACAGGTACAGCAAATGTCAGCTCCAAATCTTCAATTTGTCTGAAGTGTTATCGCGCACGTCGCACCGCTTCAATTATACTCAGAATACTACTCTTTGAAGCGATAGTGATCGCCGAAGCTTATCGGGGAACACCGTTGACAAAAAACATGGCAACTTACCCCAGGGATCATCCGTCCAATACCAGCGAAAACCCGGCACGCGACCTTATCTCTCCATCACGGAAGTGGTGTGCCGTCTTCCACACCATGACATCAACAGCTTAAACCTTTTCAATTCTACCCAGCCAAACGTACCACAAATTGTCAGACGCACTGCCCTTTGTGGAATCGCTCCGGTCTCCCCATTGCGGCCCGACATGGGAGTGAACCTTCTTGGTGGGGGACTGCTCCGAAAGATATGGATCCTTGGGCATAATATAAAAAATTTCCTCCCCTCCCATTCTCTTTGCGATCGCTGCTCTGCTCTAACCTGCTAGGAAATCACTATCGCATTACGGACAATGTCTTGCTGACTCTCGATCGATATCCTGCATACCCATACCTATCCTCCTTAACGCGTGTGAATGCGGCTCCAAGGAGCCGTTTGCCCCAAGACGACTTAACAAGACCCCACTACCAAGTACCACTGCAAATCGACGCGGATGGCCGTTCCGTCTGCTCGCGATCTCGATGAAGTCCTCCCGGGCACACGACGTCTCTTTGCCGACGAGCACGCCAGCGTCGCTTCCGGCGATGCCAGTATCGAGAAGCATGGCGATGTCATCCTCGTTCCCCCTCCGACAAAGTCTCCCAATGATCCGTTGAACTGGAGTCTTGCGCGCAAGACCTGGCATTCGTTTCTCGTGTGCTACATTGTCGCTTTGACCGCCGCCACCTCCAATGTCGCAGGCGCGGCAAGCACAGGGGTCAATGAAGAATACGGGATTAGCTACGATGTTTTTAATACGGGCGCTGGTGTGCTCTTTGTCGCGATCGGATACTGGACGCTTCTCAGCTCACCTGCGACGCATCTTTACGGACGACGAATTCTATACTTGGTAGGGACGGTATGGGGTCTTATTGGCAACATCTGGTTCGGCCATTTGAAGACAACCGGCGACACGATTTGGTCCCAGCTCTTTGTTGGGGCTTCAGAGTCTGTCGCTGAGGCCGTTGTTCAATTGTCTCTGCTGGACATTTGGTTCGAACATCAGAATGGCACTTCGCTGGGTATGTATACCCTTGCCACTACGGTCGGAACCTATGTTGGTCCTTTGATCGGTGGCCATCTGGCAGAGAATGTCGGCTGGCGCTGGATTGGCCACATGGGCGCAATTGCCTCTGGCTTCACCCTCGTCCTCTTTTACTTTGGTCTTGAGGAAACTGCCTTTGAGCGCAATCGCTACCTCAATCTCTACCAGACTGAGGAGCGCGACGCCAGCCGCGGCAATGTTGAGGGTATTCCCGCGGCTACTGGTGACCACGTCGTCACCAAGGATGCTGAGGAGAAGAACCTATCGCCTCCAGTTGACGAAGAAGCTGCGATCTCTCAGACCGCATCTGCAGTGCGACGGGAGGAGGTCGAGCGCAACAGACTGGAGGCCTCGTTCGCGCGCAAGAAGTCTTACTGGCAGCGCATTGCTCTCATCACTCCAGCGTCCAACCTGCGCGGTTTGGGATTGACGCAGTATGTCCACCGCCTGTGGCACACGATGCGCATCTTTTCCTTTCCCGCAGTTTGGTTCGCTGGTCTCCAGTGGGGAATGCAGAACATTGCATTGTCCTTCTACCTCACCGTCGAGGAGGATTACTGGGTGAACGAGCCGTACAACTACAGCGACTCTGCTGTCGCCAACATGAACATTCCGTGTCTGATTGGAAGTGTCATTGGCTGTTTCTACGGCGGATACTGCAGCGACAAGTTCATCCTCTGGAAGGCTAAACGCAACAACGGCATTATGGAGGCCGAGTTCCGTCTCTACCTCATGGCCCTCTGCGTGATCATCTTCCCATTGGGTATGTGGCTATTCGGTATCGGCTCAGCACACGGTTGGGACTGGCCTGTTCCCTACGTCGCGCTGGGCTTTATCGGCTTCGGCTACGGTTGCGCTGGTGATCTGAGCATCACGTACCTAGCCGACAGCTACCCCGATATGGTTCTAGAGGGCATGGTTGGTGTCGCCGTCATCAACAACACCCTCGCCACCATCTTCACATTCGTGTGCAGCTACTGGATTGACACCGGCCTACAGAATACCTTCATCGAGCTTGGTATTCTTAGCTTCGTCATTATCATGTCGTCGCTGCCTATGGCCATTTGGGGCAAGGCGTCGCGTCGCTGGACTTTGGAGCGGTATGCCAACTTCTTGCGCATTCGCGATGGTATGGACGGTTGAAAGGAGGATAGGTATCAGTCCTTTTCCTTGGGCAGACCGAGTGGCCTGAATCGACAGATTGTATTTATGATCAGAGTCAAGTCTTGCTAATAGTCCAAGCTTACTCTGGTTGTAACAGATTTGAGTCTCGCATGCTCCGCTGAAGTGAAGCATCTTATTTGTGTTCTCCAGATGTTGTTTTATATATGCTTGATAAGCTTTTAACTTGGTTAATGAATTCTCTGGTCCATCCATCGGTGTCCTGTTACCCAACAACTCTGTGAAGCCATTTTATCTCTTGGTTGCAGTTCCCCATGCCATTCATTGCTTGCGGTGCCTGCCATAGAAGCAACATCTCGTTAAGCACCCGCCCCCTAACAATGTTCCAGCCTTATCCTATTCATCCTAACCTCCGTGAAGCCTTACCCGTTCAGTGTATCAGCTCCTCTGATGAGACCCTTAATCCAGCTGAATTCTCAATCCGGAACTCGTGGACCAAGACTTTAAATAGTCTCCCCCTTATTTTCCCGCTTCTATTCCCGAAACTATCACGAGGCCCGACAAACACTGAAACAGACCGTTTGACCTTCCCTTTAATGGACCTCAGCTTCTGATTAGTGCGATCTAGATCGCCTTATTAACAGCTCATGCCCCTTTGACGTTCGGGTCTGTGGCGTTTAGGATATCTGACTAGGAGCTGCCAACGGTGCGCTAGCTGTGAAAAACGTGGGAAATCGATGGATGATGGCGATAACCTCGTGGTGCTAGGCGTTCTTTTTATTAAAACCGTTGGGACTTCTTATCGGTGTGAAAAGCGTTTTCAGGGGAAGGGTTTATTCGGCGTGGAGTTGGCATAGACCTGAGTGAAGAACTTTGTGTATAAAGAGGACACAAATATCCCATCTCCTCAGCATTCTCAGTACATTCTTCACTCAAATCTGCTGGAACGCCCTCGATAAAGCTCAAGCTCCTTACCTGTCTCTTTACCCAAAACACTTTACTATCTTCACCATGAAGTTCACTCTCATCGCCGCTCTCATCGCCCCTGTCCTGGCCATCAACGTTCCCAAGGAACTCCAGGGGCGCTCCGGCTGCGGTGATAACTGTGCCCGAGCCGTTGTCCCGGGGTTCCGTGGCCCTGCTGTCGTTGCTTCTTACAAGGCTGAGTGTGAAGCTTATCTCCAGGTCACTACTACTCCTGCTGCAAGGTAAGCCAAAGATACTTAACCCTCATTGTGATCTTTGACTGATGATATCAAGCACTGTTTATGTTACCAAGTCTATTCCTACCTATGCTAGTGCTTGTTCTGGAGAACCTCGCTATCTTACGGCTTGCTCTTGTGCTAGTGCCTCTGTTGTTACCGTTGCAGCGCCTACTCCCACCGTTACCAAGGTTGTCTATGTTTAAGACTATGCAGAGCATACCGGGGTGTTTCGTCCACCGTACGGAATGCATTGAGATGTAGGGGGCAATGAGTTCGACGTGATTGTGTATGACTTGAATACAAGACATGAGGGAGCTCGACAATTGGTACTACGTGGACGAGATAGTTTATCAAGTTCTTGAATACAACAATCATTCGCAAATCGCTACTGGGTACTGTAGTCTCGTACCCGAAAGATGCGCGTGCATAACCATGGCTCTAGCCCCTGCTTAAGCTCTGCAGCCCGAAAATTCGGCGATCTACTATTTATGAAGTTCCACATAGTCTGGCCGCTATCTTGACTATCTGGGTACCTAACTATGTGGTCCGGAAGTTGCGGGCTTAGTCAGTGTAGCGGTCAACCTTAAGCAAGAAGCTAACTTTACTAGTGAGGGGGTATAAATTTCACGATATATGAAAATACTTCACGGCTGTTCCAGATTATATCAACTGCGAACAGAAGGAAAAGGAAGGCAAACAAAGACAAGTTTGAAAATGACTTCGGATCTGCAGATCTCGAAAGAAGAGGCCGTGGCCTGGCTGGTTGAAGTAAGTCTGACCTTTGCGCACAGAACTCTGTTGATATTGACCCATTTCCCTTCAAAGAACAATATCTATAGTGCCAAAATGAATGTAGACGCATGGCTAGATAAGTTCTATACAGAAGATGCCACGATACAGTACGCGAATAGCCCGGTACGCTCCGTCACGGATGCTAGAGAAGTAGACTACACAAACCAGAACCTGTTCCCTTTCACATACTGATGGTATACCCAGATGTTCAAAGCTATATGGGCCAAGTTTGATAGATTAGAACATGATGTTATCAAAGTTGGTAAGTTATTATGCATCACAGCTTGCCTAGTAAATTCTCACGAGCCTAGATTATGTGAACCCCTGCATCTACCATCGTTGTGATGTTCGGTATCTCGTCAAGGGAGACGATCCTAAAACGCAAGAAATCAAAGTTCCAGCACTCGCTACGATGTTGATGAAGAGGGATGAGGATGGCAACTTGAAGTCGTACAAGATGGAGGTTTTTATAGATCCCTCGCCTGTATTTGCACGCATTTCAGAGAAGGGTCTATGAAGTTTGAAAAACTTTAGTATTCCAGCAACAGGCAACCCGTCAGCATTGATTAAGACTATCTGCAGGTACCCCAGCTCTTTGTGATTGTTGTCCAAGTTCCATCAACACCCAAGCGCTGGTAAGCCAACTCTCTCACAATCCTGTTATCAAAAGATAAGACAAACGAGCCATCATACCAATCAGCTGTCACAGACGTTGGAGCTTTCTCTCCAGGCATTCCAACAACCCTGTTCGTTCGTTCACGAATATCAAAAGGGGCTCCTAGCTTGGATTCAACACGAACTTGATACTGATGCCATCTCTTATTGTTACTCAGGGCATGCAAAATGGAGCACTTTGCAACCAAGTTAATGGGATACGTGTACTTCGGCAAAGGTTGGTCAAGTGGTGTAAGACTCATGTTGAGAGCATTGTTAGACCCGAAGTCAACGGCATCTTCATTGAGATGCAATCGAGTCGTGTAAAGGGAGCGATCACGCTCTGTGCTGTTCCGGCCATGATGCACATAGAACAGCTCAGAACCCCAAGGTGTCCGATGCGTAACGTCCTGAGCGAAGGTTATCTTGCTTTTCTTACCAGGCGAAGCAACAATGCTACCGTGGCCAGTCGAGTAGATTGGAATCTCGCTATCAGGGTCCTGTGTAAGGATAGGATTGTTGGAAGATTTTCGGAATGGTCCAAATGGAGACTTTGCAGTTGCGAAGCCAACGCCATAGTTGGATGCTTCGTAGTTATTGGCGCTGTATAACAGAAGATAAACAGGTTTTGCATCAGATTTTCCAAGTCTCGTGATGATAGTGCTCCCTTCAGCCCAACGACGATCTTTCTTCGTCCCATTGAACTTTCGATAGTCGTCAACATGAAAGTTCTCCCAATCTTGCGGATCAGCGCCGTAGGAAATAACAGTCTTCCAGCCGTCTTTGCGAGGTGGTGATCCAATCTCACCAGTGCCGTTGTAAGAGGTGATGTTCGAGGGAAGTTTTGGCGCATTCCGGGCGTGGATGTTCCTTTGCGAGGCGATGATTTGTGGCATGGTTAAAGCATTTGCATCGTCCCACCAGGCGCGTTCCATCTCTACCACGATGATGTTCGACTCTTCGTTGTACTTGCCAAGCTTGCTATCCCAGTTCCAGTTTCGGTATGCATTCCGAGAGAGATACATATAAATGCGCTTATCCGTGTCAAAGAAGATGTTAACATCAATGGTGGGGATATATGTTCCCTTCGGCGCTGTCTGACCCTTTGCAAGACTCTGTGGAGGCAGCATCTGCTTCTTGTCCATGATGAGGTTGACGTCGTGATAGTTGGGATCGAAAGGATAGTACTCAATCGGCTTATCCTCAATTTCCCTAAACGGTCCCGTCGGATAACGAGCGACAGCCACGCCAATTTTAGACGGCTCCTCAAAGTCCGAGTATCGGAAGTAATCCTTTGTCAAGTCCTCCCGCAACCGGCCAGCATAGAAGAAAAAGTACCATCCGGTTAGCTCATTGTAGTATATCTCGGGAGCCCAGTACCAGTCACGCGCCCAACAGGCCTGGCCGCCTTCGATGCGTCTCATGTTATCATCATAGCACGCTTTCAGAACGCCGCCGGGGTGTTTTTGCCAAGTCGACAGATCAGGACTGCTGTAAATAGCGAAGAGACTTCCTGGATCTGCTCCCTCTGTAGAATAGGCATAATATTGGTTCGTTTTGTAATCCCACATCACATAAGGATCGGCGCCGGGATGGTTTGCTGCATTGTGAAACTGTGGCGGTTTTGAAGCCAGTGAGGATGCGCAAAGGCACGCGATGATGCTGAAAATCTTCATTGTTCCAGACGTATCATGACCAGATCATGCGGAAAAGAAGCGGAGATTGTAATTGACGACGGGTTTATAAACTATCTTGTTCTTGACGACATTACCTTTCCCCTCTTTGCCATGTAACCTAAAACCTGCATCGGTCCGAGCAGGAGTGCCATCCTTGATCGAGCTCGGTGCAATTCGAGGCGAGTCTTTATAACGATCTTCTGAAATAATCTTCAGTTAATAAAGAACAGGCGTCTCATGGTTCTGAACCGGTGAAAAGTCACAACGACTGAATTGAATTCAACGGCATGTCCATTAAACAGCGAAAGTTCCATGCAACCCCAAAGACCAGGTTGATCGAGTGATGGATCGGCATTCCAGTATGTATCAACATCATGACGTTTCATTCTCCACACAAGCTCAAATAGCCTAAATTCCGGGGTCGTGCCTAGTCCGCGCAGCCGGGTTACACTTCTCGCACGAGTCGTGAATGGCATTCGTCGTTAGAGGCTTACATATGTTCCGTGATGTTCTCGCCGTTGTCCTCGTGTTTGTGGCGGTGGCCCAGTCTCTGACAGGTAAAACTCTAACTATCACATTCCGACAATCAGGTTTCTATGATGGTGAGAGTTCATGGTCCTTTTGTTGGGCTGGCCGGGAAACGAATTAGGTTCGGCCCAGACTAGGTTGCGATATTTTGAAAAGCTGGAAGAGATTGGCGATGGTGTTGGGTGACACGGAAGAAGAGATATTCTGAGATCCCTGTTCCGATCTTACGGGTCTACTAAATCCGGGTAGATGTCCCGTCCGCTGAGCGCATCTGAGACATCCCGTCCGATCGCAGACTACCATCTGAGGATTAATATCTGTCTCAAATACGAAGCTCAGCCAGCCATGAGTCTGTCAACAATGATCCAGAATCTCTTGGACCTTGGCAGTCACGCAAACCCAATCCTATTCTTAGCATCGCAGCATGGCAATCCTTAATCTTCCGATAATAACTTTTCCCTCACAGTCTCTGGAATGACAGTTCAAATAGTTCCAACTCCTTCTAACGTAAGCCCATGGCTGAGGAGCTTGGGCCAAAGGTATACATCATCACCCGTCCAACCACTGCAGCTGCAGCTATACGGACCGGTCCGCATTCCAGGCTCTGTATTATCATGATGAAGAGAAATTGTGATCACCGTGGCTTCAACTGAAACCAAACGGGCCTGCAGGTCCAAGAAAACAAGTATTTGAATGAAAACAAATAACGATATCAGTACCTTGCATGAATGAAAAACCAAGAAATTCAAAAGTGAATTGGTGAATTGGTATGGATCTGCAAAGCTATCACTTGCTGTTTGTGCCGCATAGTCCGCATTTGGTATCGTGTCAGTTGACTTCCATAAAGTCCCAAGATGAGGCTGAACGTTTTCGGACTGTAGCTTACGCGGTTCAGTTCCTGATTGGTGATTAGAGTATAAACTTTGCCAAGCTGCGGTTTGTATAAGCCTCAGAACCAACAGTTCTATGATGCTCAGTTACGGGCTACGATCAGTTGATTTAACAAGCTGGAGTTTATAGAATTCGCTCATATTATGGTCATAGGGGTGCCAGTAAGACTTATAAAGTCAGGGGCCATATCGTTTCAAAATCAAGTGTTGCAAAGTAACTCAAGTGAAGACTGCAGTACCTTGAGAAATAAGCAACATGTCTTCGTTTCAGATCTTGTCTCTTATCACAGCAGCTACTTCTGTCGTAGCACTCGCTGGGACACCAAATGTCTACGCCGGTAGCCGCCGAGGCTCATGCTATGATGCTGCTGCAGCTGAAGATACCTGCTGCTATTCATCACCTGCGAGGGTGGTTCAGACTCAAGTCTGGGATACACGACCAGTCACTGGACCTCTGGGTGAGTCTCTATCCCCGGTACAAGCAGGTCGACTGTATCTAATCTCTTCATCAGACTCATGGACTGTTGGTGGACTCTGGCCAATCCACAACGACGGCTCCCTCCCCACCCACTGCGATACCAACCGCACATACACAAACATCACACAAATCCTCTACCATGCCGGCGCTGAAGATACCATTGACGATATGGACAAACTCTGGGAGTCACCTGAAGGAGACAACGACGAGCTCTGGCAAGATCAATGGGTCAAGCATGGTACATGCTTCAGCACCTTGAGTCCAGAGTGCTTCCGCCATTATGAACTCTCCGAAGAGGCAGCACCGTACTTCCAAAAAGCCATCTCTCTCCACAAGAGGCTGCCGACCTATGAGTGGCTTCGTGACGACGGCATTATTCCTTCATATTCCATGTTTTATCGGCTCTCTGATATCCAAGATACACTTGAGGACCACCATGGTTCCCGTGTGTCACTTCGCTGTGCCGGACAAAGAATAAGGGAGATTGGGTATTACTTCAATGTTACAGGGACGTTGCAAGATGGTGTCTTCACTGACTCTGGTGCATTCGGCGACTTAGGTGATTGTCCAGAGCTGGTGTTGTATGAACCGAAGGGGGAAACCAAGAAGGCAATCTTTAACTTTGAGACGTTTCATCCGCATACCGCTGCGGATGTGGAGGACCTTTAGTTAGTTCATCAGTATACTTCACCTTAGCTTAGATAACCTTTTAATAAATTCCGTATGTAGTCACATACTTCACTTGGAAATGCCAGTTAGCCAAATTCCATTTGCCAGTTCTCGGTCGTTCTTTTTAACGTTACCCGCCTAGGGAAAGGTCCAAGATGACGAGCAACTTGTTGTCTTCGTCGAGACTTTTCCTAATCAAAGGCCCGACGTTGAAGTTGATCCATAAGGCTGCAACTTAAGTATGGGCATCTACCTATATCGGGATTACGGAATGTGGGCAATAGATATAATGAAGGCCAGCTCAGCTATTTAATTCAGAGGAAACATACCCCAGTTTACAATATCTCCGAAACATCACCATCGGTTCATCGGCTTGCACAACCAAATATCTCCACCAGTTACAACCCCAAAACCTGCTGTTTCACCGAAACAACGCTGACAGACCCAGATAATATCCATGCATGTTTTAAGCCGCGTATAAATACGACACCTGTCGTTGAGCTTGAGCCACTTTATCCTTGCTAGAATTGGCCAAGGGGCGAGCGCTCCACCGAGAGAATCATGGATATCTCCACCATGGCATGTTTCGAAAACACGTCTTCAATTTCTTTGAAACAAAGGAGAGAAATTGTCGTATATAAGGTCTGCGAATATCTTGGAGCTATAATCTTATCTTGACTCTGCCAGACTATCAATCTCTTGTCGCTAAGATCTCGTATCATTCATCATGTATCCTCTCACTACACTGGCTTCAGTCCTTGCCGCTGCAGGCGCCGTTACTGCTACTCTTGAGCCTGCTCAGAGCAACACCAAGGGCAAATACCCCAAGAGCCCATCATGCTCTCGTGCGTCAACCTCGTCCCCGCGGATATTATATACTAACGTTACAACCAGCCTCCAAGACCTCCAACGCCATCCAGGCCGCCGAATGTGCCTACAACACTCGTGTCTCTGGCCAGCAGACCTTTGCCATCTTCAAAGTCGATCATCAATATGATGCCAACAACGGTGCCCCTTACGGTACTTGCGAGGCTTATGAATGTGATGCTCCTACTTCTGATGAGCTCACTGCTGATTCGGATTACTGGACCTTTTTCTGGAAGTAAGTGTTCGAAGATAAATGCTTATGATATGGATCTGACGATTGGTAGCGACAATGGAGAGTCTTCTGGAGTTGGTACGACCTGTATCAAGGATCCTAATGACGGAACATGCGGCTGTGAGAACTCTGACGGTACTTTTGTTCATGGCGGAACAAACTGCAAATAGACTGTCAATCCCGAAGCAATATCAGATTGATGGAATGGTCTTGCACTAGTAAAGAGATCAAAAAAGTCTGAGTATATAAAATTTCTAATACATACATGATTTATGAACCTTTTCGGTGTCTTGTTAGAATAGGAGGCCGCATGTGCCAGCTCCTATCGTAAATGGTGGATTAACACGGACGCAGAATGCGAATCGTTCAATTGAGCTAGTCCTTAACATGGTCAATTCATTCGTAAGAAAGGAGAAAAGCTTGCAAACCTTGGAAGGTCATTTCTAAACACAACAAACTCTAGTGCTTCGCAGCATTGAGTCCTATGGCCTATCAACGTTGACAATTTCAACATTTGCACTAGGTTTAGGGTAGTCGAGTCAGATTGGGCACCATCGGCGAACAGCTACCTCGACATGGCATTCTTCTCGTAGAAATCAGCCTCATTAAAACCTGATCGTCGCACTTAACAGTTCTAAAACCGGTACCGAAATGATCGATCTTTGCACAGACCCTTTCTTAAGCCTCTTGAACTAGCTAGTGTCGTGAGTGCCGTTTCATCTGCACCGGCTTCAATTAGAGGCCGATCAACCAGCACGAATTTGCGGGGGAGTAAACGACGGAATTAATTAGCTTCAAGGTTGCCCATATGGACAGGACCTGGTGCTACGACTTGGACAATTTCTACGACTCTAAAACTGTTATAGGGCTTGTTTAGAGCTCGTTTGATCATACTGAAACCATTTCGCAAGGTGTCACACCGGTAATACTCTTTACCAGACCCAAGCTTAGTAGATTGAGCGGTGGCTCACAAGAGGCGCATCAGCACTCAACCTTAGCTCAGCCATCAGCCGCCAAAAGCTGCATGTAGAGTCCAGCTGACATTTCAACCCCGGCCCTCAAATCTTCAAGTCCATTAGTGTCGATTTTATCACCAGCATAAGCGACAATTGAATTGATCGCCTCAGGGGATAAAGTCGACTCCTCATGGGTCTCGGCACGAGCCGCGCCCGATTCCTTCTCCATCCTGACTCAGCTACTGTGCAGCGCGGCAAAGCTGAAAGCAGTATCCTCATCGCAAAGGAAGATCCCAATCTTTTGGTGGTGCTAACGGCAGCTGTGGCTTGACGATCCGGTTGCTAGCGGGGAGGGATTATCCTTAGGAATCGTGGGTGACGAACCGAGTCGTTGGGAAGACAGATGACCTGCGCCATAACCCTAAGTACGTTTCTTTTCTTTTCTTTTTCATGTGAATGTTGATGTATAATAGGCGCAAGGCGGTGAGAAGAGTGGCTTCGTCGGCGGAATGAAGATGCCACGATACGAGAGGTGTCCATTGTCCTTGAAGACGGACGACGGATAGAGTTTGAGAGTGATGTCGACCGCTCGAATATGAGGGGTCAAAGAGGCTGGATTGCCACGAAATGAATCAATTCACTGCATTGCAATTGGACGCACTCCAGACACTGCTCCCTCAAACTCTCCCTGCTTGACTCGTTCCAAAGTCTCAGCCTCACCACATCACCGCCGATCTGCAGCCACTCACGACCACCAATTGGTTGATGCGCAACCCTTTAATCGATAGGTCACTTATCAGCCAACGCAGAACGTCATTTGGCGCGCAGATCTTGTTACCCAATGCTCCAGGAAAAGCAGCACATAGCAAAGCAAAAGCCACGGGCACGACTCGGAGACTGCAGCGCGCACAACAGCACGGTTGTTAACGGCTGACGGCAGTGAAGACGCCTCTTTTCGGTCTGGAATCTGCCGACGCGGGGAAGGGTTTGAACTACTTTGGAGATTAGGGGCGAAAAGAGGCACTCTTAAGGTTCTCCCCATTGGTCGATGCTGCAGTAGACGGTACTTGCTCGCACTCAGACATTGCTGATCGAGTTACGTCAATGATACATTATTTGATCCGACGTGCATGAAGAGGCTTCACTTAGCATCTCACCAACTCCCAATCATTAGCCCGCCGCTACATATCGCCCTGCATGTGCCCTCGGCCAAGTTTGCCTTTGCTTTTCTCACCTCTAGTCTATGATGTCCTTCTTCTAATTTTTCACTCTCCCTCTTATGCATCTCCAATTCCTCAAACCATGGAAAACATCACCCGAGATATCACGCCCAAATGATTCCTCTTCTGACATGCCATGTTAACCCTCCTCTCTCCCCACTACAAGGCCCAGGAGGTTACAAGAGGTGACCTTGTCATCGCCTCGACGGCGTTCGGCTTCACTCTTGGTTTTGGATGGTTGACCGTCTTCAAGGCCATTAGGCAGACCTGGCAGGTGTATCAGCGCCATGGCCGGCGGGTGTTTCGAAATGCGTATATCATAATGGTCTGGGGGGAGTTGACAGTCTGTACGATTTTTATGGTTATTTGTATCTTGCATTTACTGGACGTTATACCCCCAAGGTGAGTTGTTCCATGTTGGGCGATGAGAACGTTCACTGACAGCAACTACAGCTTTGCATTTTATTTCACAATCCGTAAGTTTTCAGTCTCTTGAGTGTGAATTTTACTGACCGCTTCTCAGTTACGACATGGGCTCTTCAGGTACGAATTTCAAAGCCATCCGCGCGAACCGCCAAAATTAACCTTCTCCCGATAGGTCCAATTCCTCCTCCAAATCATCGTTAACCGATGCGGCATCCTCCTCACCAACAAAAAGAAAGCATACCGCCTCAAAGTCCTCGTCGGCACACTTATAACGGCCGTTAATATTTCCGTCTACTGCATATGGATCCCGGCGCGGTTGCAAGTATCTGAACGATACATCCACATCAACGAGTGGTGGGATCGATGCGAAAAAGTCATCTATCTTATTGTAGACGGCTGTCTGAATTTCTACTTCATCCACATCGTTCGAAAAAATCTTATTATTCACGGCCTTACGAAGTACAAGAGGTTGACGCATTTTAATATGTTTATCATTGGGTTTTCCTTGAGCATGGATGTCCTGATTATTGCCATGATGAGTTTACGAAATACCTTTGTGTATGCCCATGTCCCCAAGTTCCCGACTTATTATGAACATACTAACTGTTGACAGATACATGCAGTTTCATCCACTAGCATACACTGTAAAATTACACATTGAGATGTCGATGGCGGACCTCATAGGCAAGATCGCTCGCGACAAGCATTGCGGCATCATAGCCGACGGCACATTCTCGAGTAGGCTTAGCAACGGGACATATCATCTAGAAGATGTCCAAGCGTTAGACAGCCAAACGAGACTGGCAGAACGAGGCGAGAGAGGAAGTGTTTCGAAACCAAGACGCATGTTTCGTTCTTATTCACAGCGGACTGGAGAGTATGACAGAGATGACTATCCAGAACCGTGTTGATGATGATACCAATTAGCCAAGATATACGAATACGTTGAACATAAGTGGTATATATAATTTCTACTTTCGCAAAGAGTAATAAATAAAGGTAAAGTTAATTTGTTGCTTTTATCGCTATCTGATCATCCTTATGAGAAGCGGTTTTGAGTTTGCAGCCCTCTATCTACTAAGTCTCGATAGAGTCAATGTCCAACTCCTCATTCCTTCGTCTGATAAGCAGCTTAGCCTGGAGATCAGGTAAATACATCATCCCAAAACCAGACGGCTTCGGTACTACACCATCCGCCAGCTTCCAGTCATACTTCAAGAGCATATGACACAATGCGATCTTGATCTCATTAGCCGCAAAGAATCGCCCAGGGCACGCATGATTGCCATGACCAAAGCCCAGATGGTCAAAGCTGGTGCTGACAAGATGAGGGTGCTTGTCCTGCTCAGATGCCTCCCGCATTCGCAGGAAACGATAGCCGTCGAACTTTGCTGCTTCTTCATAATAATCGCCGTTCCACATGTGAGTTGCATCGCAGACAATCTTTTCTCCTTTCCTGATCACATCGCCATTTGGAAGAGTGATGTCTGCCATAGCTTGCCTTCGGAAGAAGCCTTGAAAAGTGGTTAGACGCAAGTTCCAGAATTGCAGAATAATTAGTGAGATACTTACCGAGTAAGACTGGTCGTAATCTCTGGGACTCTTTGATAACACTATCCATGAGCTTCAGATTATATAGGGCTGTCTTCTTGAGTCCCTCTGTAGACAACACATTCGTGATCTCTTCGCGAAGAGGCTGGAATAGTTCAGGATGCTGGGCAATGTTGAAAAGCGTTTCCATAAGCAAATCGGACGTTGTGTGGATAGCCACGAGTGACAATGAGATTTGTAGGAGTGCTGGGTTACGTGTAGAGCCTTCTTTCTTGTACCATTCAATCGAATCGTCGAAAGGCGAGGGCTTCCCCTGTGCTTCGGCCTCTTTTGAGATAACACTGCGATGTTCAAGGTGGGGTTTCAGACATTGGATTGCTTCATCCAATTTCTTGCGTAGAGTCCAGCATGATGGAAGGACCCAATGCACAAAAGGTCGTGACCATCGAGGATAAGTCCGTAGAATGTCACCCGTCTTGAAGGCCTGAACGGTATATTCACCACTAGCCCTGACCCATTCCTCATCGCGGCAGAGGGCTTCACCCATGAAAACTCGTGATGACATACGCGATACGATACGGACTAAATCATGTTGAGGGTGCATCTCATGCCATTCTACAACGTGCGGAATGATCAATATCTGTTCAACCTTGGAGATGTTCGAGGAGGATACTTACCAGTTGAGTCCGTAAGAACTTGACGAAAGGCCAGAGACGCCTCGCCAGAGAGTGGTGCCGTGAGCTTGGCTGAGTCAAAAGAGTCAGTATGTTATAGGCAAGGGATAAACAGAATACCAACTTAAAGACTTGGTCAAATACTTGGTCACAACTTTCGAAATGTGTGGATCAGAGACAAAAGGCTCAAATCCGGGAACATATGCGTGAGAGTCCTGCTGGAATCAGTCACTGCGATTATCGAGTCACTATAAGAAGCGAGACGTACATCTTCAGCAGGAATCGTAAAGTCCAGCTGCTTGTGGCTCTTGAGAGCATCAAGAAACTTGGGTGGAATCACGACCACTTTCCCCCAGTCCGTGTAAGCTCTGTACGGCTGGTCCTTATATAAAGCTCTTCCATTTGCGAGGATATTCTTGCTGTCGACAATGAAGTCCTGAGTTACACGGTTGCTGGTAAGCTCAAGTGACTTTTTCGGATTCAAGAGCGGGAACTTTGTAACATGGCCGAGTAAGGAGTATCGTATGAGGAAGAGAGTGAACAAGGTGACGCCGCAAAATATGGGATACTGGGGGTTGCCCAGAAGGAGATCTAGATAAGACGCCATGAGAGAATATTGCTGAACTCCTGGACTGTCTTGTCCTGAGCATGATGAATAGATATTTCTCTCATGATGTATAAAATTTATACTTCGAGATCCGATATACGATCTGCAGAACTGAATCTGTAGTGGCTAGATGATCTGCAGTTAGTGCCGCCCGAGGACCCGAAGCTCATATGACGGGGACCTTCAAGGGCCCGACCCCGAGCATATCCTCAACTACCGACGCATCTCAAGTGGATATTTCGTAAAAACTTGGCGAAATTACTCCATGAAACAGACTCGCTCCGATTGAATGACTCGCTTGAGTGGGTGATGTAACGATATCGACGAGCATGCATGCAATGCGGTGGAGAGGCGAGCATCTTGATCAGGACAGGTTATGTGCACGGGCATGGCCGCTGTGGACCCGTCGTATTCGTTTGGCGAAAGATCAACCAGTCTGGAACGAGGTTACGAATAATCACTGTTAAGATACGATGACTCATGGTGCGCTGCTTTGCAAATAGTCCCTTCTTGGTTGGCTGCATGAGAGTTGTCTCAAGTTGGGTTACAGCCTGCAACTGACCGTCTATATCTGCAAGTTCCGCGGACTTCATGTACAGCCCGAGCCATTCACGAATGCCAGTTCCATGGACAACTGTTCGGTTTCTGAGAAAGAAGAAGACCGAAGTGTTGATGCCAGTCTCTTGACTCGTCGCGTGGTCAAGGTCTATCTAGTGATATGAATACGATACAGCTTCTTGAGATATGATAAGATAATGGAAGAAGAGCTGAACTGCGCCAAGACCGGCAGTTTACTAAAGATTATCATAGCTCAGGTCCACGGTAGCAGCAAAATGATTCGGCTAGTTGATTTATAGGACCGGCTAATCTACACTCTGATACTGCTTATAGACGGTGACTTCATGCTGGACGGGGAGAATAGGCACCGGCTTCTGTACCTTAACATAAAAAGGAAACGAGCTATCAAGCACCCCGGTCTGCAGTCCTGTGAACCCTGCCCAGGCGGTACCTCATCACGCCACTGTATTTATCATTAGCCACCAAGTTCCTAATTGTACTGTTTGGCTGTGCCAACCCCGAGATAGGGCTTTCTGAGCAATCCGGCACTGAGATTCGTCACGTAATTGCAAGGCCTGCTGATCAATATCATTCTCATGATGAGACTCAAGACCTTGCTTAGATGGGATAGTTAGGATGATTGGGTCCCCTGCATTGGGGAGAACATCTATTAGCACAGTTTTTGCAAGGGTGATCCTACATACCACGGATCATGCGTCAGTAGCTTGAATTCTGGTTCTTGAAGACCATACAACTACGGCAGTGACTGCGTAAAGGGACTGTAGTTGGATTTAGCAGGTATGCTACATAGATTTGAACCGTATATACTCACCCCACATATGTAGTAAGGGACACCTCCTACCAGAAGCGGTAGGTCTTCGTTGATACTCCATTGATAGATCGGGTATAAAAAACCGATCCCAAGCAATGTTCCGGCGCTCTCGATCGATGCCAGAGTCATCATGACAGTTCCTGCATCGGAGCTGCTGAACTTACACGATGCAAAGGCAAGAAGGCTCAGATCGGTTGCAACACCGAGAGTATTTATCACAAGGGCTTGGAATTGGTCTCAGAAAAGTAACATCTTTAGGCTTTGGGTACGGCATACCTGCTGTGATGGATCGTAGAGAACCTGATAGACCTATCATGAAAGCACCAATCGAGATAAATAAAACGCTGATTCGGGCGGCTTGTAGGTTGATACTGTTAGGATATGAGACCCTCGGTGCAGCGTGCAGAACAATGCCTGGTAGGATGATGCCAAAGATGGCCACGCTCATGGCACTGCGGAGAAGCCACAAGGCTTCGGCCTAGATAGAAAAGTTATGGGTTTGAAATCGGTGTAGAACTTCGCATACACACCTCGGTAGGACTAACGTCATCTCGATGCTGAATATATGCTTTGAAAAGCGGTCGAGTTGATTTACAAATAGCTATGAGGAAAAATACTTGTGGCAGAAACATGAGACTCGAAGTTCTGATCAGAGACCTCTTGCCAAAGCATCTAGACAAGTACTCTGTAACCGAAATGTTGAGGCTCTTAAGCTCAACATCGTCTTGGTGATTAGGCAGCAAGGAAGTAGACTCATCATGACTAGAATTATTACTCTCGCAAGTCGTGGATCTCAGTGAATCGGCAATCCCAAAAGCAATAAGGCAGCAGGCTCCGGACAGTATGCCGGGCAAGAGGTGACTGGAATCAGCGAGTTTAAAGGCAAAGAATGGACCTAGAGACTGAGCTACGACTGAAACAGCTCCTGTGCAGTAGTAACTTGCGAACCTGAAAACCCATTAGTATAAGGTCATGGCCATCGGGAAGTGAGGATGGGGGAGCAGACCGGTAATGAGTGGGGGTCTGATCATGGAGTATGGCGAGCATGAGAAATGCTGAGGCATGAGAGCCTCCTCCGATACATCTCACTAGAGGGCCTACTACGGCAACCAAGATAGGCCATTGCTGTTCGTAACATACTATTACTATTATTAGTTTTAAGTTTGTGGATGAACCGTTTGCTTGGTAACCGCATACAGCTCAACAAGGTGACGAGACTGGCGACAAGGATACTCGTGGCGTTAAGATTCATGGCATGATGCTTAGACCTGGTGTTGAGAACATAGCCAATCACAAATTGGCCAATAATATCTGTGCCTTATGTCAGTGATCAAGCCACATTTCGCGTGGAGCGCCAACTCACCAGACACGCCTTTGAGCACAAGAGCCGCAGTTCCCAGGTTCCAGTGACCTGATTGGGTGTGAGCGTCATCGGCGAGAGCGGGGAGAAGACTGTCGGTGATGGAGTCGGCTAAGGTCATGAGACCCAAGAAGACCAATGCCAAGCAGGCGAACTTGATATCGGACCGCATCATGTTTACAGGAGTTAGCTAGCAAGACGTGGAATCAATTGATCGCAAGGCATTCTTGCGTATTTACCGCGCAAGAGGACTGACGTCAACGGAAAGAGACAAGTAGGAGGGAAAGTTTATTGGGCGAAGGCCTCGGGAATGCGCAAGATATGAGGCCACCACTTCCCGACGAGGAGCAAACCAACGGAGCCCGGGAAAGACAATACTTCAGAATGGATGTCACACTAATTACAAGGATATACTGCAGTGTGAACAATGCATCACGCTGTCCGATGTCACATTCAGGTATGCAGGGTTGATGGAAGCAGACGAATCAGGTGCCAAGGATCAGTCAGGCTGTGTCAGACTTCATTGAATTTCCGCAATCCAGTTCTTGATGGCCTCCATCTCGCAGCGTAAAAAGAAAAAGTCGGAAATTCAATCGGAAAGCATTAGAATATATAAACTTTCATACTTTCCGACGCTAAAAAAATAGAACTCTGGCAGGGCGATGAGAATGAAGATGAATAGTGATATAAGAGAGCTCGATAGCTGACTCCCTTGCTGCTGTGAAGAAGTAATATCAATTTAATTCATTTCTGAATCACTAACGAGACTGCACATACCCAGCCAGTCAGAATACCGCACTGTTACCTGATCTATCACAAAAATGAGTGAGACAACGGAATATGTCAATAAACAGGTCAGCAGCGTGCATCCGTTTGTGTAGCCATTGTGCTGACCATCACCGCAGCCTGATTCCAAGAGCTCCAAGGAAAATATCACACGCGTCGCGTTACACAGTCTGAAGTCACTCTCCGAGCATGACACAGCGATCTCGATGTGGCTTCGGAGCGATGAAGACCCGTTCCCCTACGCACAACGCCGAAGCACAAATGAGAGCATGCCAAAGGTGAAGCTGTGACGGGCTTTGTCTCACAAGCCACCAACTGTCAGCTGAGGCCCTGAGGCCCCCTCATACCAAGAAGCAAGATGAGGATTATTGGCAAAACAATTACGTTGGGCCTGAATTTAATGGCGAAAAGATACCCAGGTTACAGAGTGAATTTGCAGTATAATACGTAAGTGCCAAACAGCAATTCTGCCTTGCCCCTGAGCTAAGATCGGTTACCCGCAGATCCACCCGATAGCATCGCAGCTTTACAGGGTGTATGCATGTTTACAGGGGCGTTTTGTGATGACGGCTAGATGAACGTACCATAGCCCGCCTCCAGAATGGCGAGGTTGGTGGATAAAGGGAAGAGCAAGACGCCGCAAGGGATTTTTAATTACTGGATTTGAATGTGGATATATATATAGTTTTATAGAATGTTCATAGAATAAGAATGAGATTTTAGTCTAACCCAAAATTAATCTCCTGGTGTAGTGATAGTTCAAGCTCTCAACATCATCTCTTCGGAACTCATTTGGGGCACACAATTCCCCCCTGTAGTCTTTTCATCGATTAACATATGTCATTTCTTTGAGGGGAAAATTACTCACTGGACTGGGGACTCTGTAGATCCTTCTGTATGCCCTCAATCAGTGATCGAGTATGCAAACTCTCACCCAGAAGTCCTTTATTTGAAGCTTTTGTCCAGTCCAAGGTAAACGGCGCATGCCCATTCGTCACAATACGGAAATATGTTGTCAGTGTATCTGCGATATGTTTGTTCTGGCCATAGTAATCGCACGGATCTCTTCGCAGAGGCCAGCGAGTTCCCCCTTCACGGTTCTTCTCGTACTCCCAGGCGTGCATGTTCCATGAGTCTTTCTCCAGACTATGTAAGAGTATAAAAGTTGTCAGGAATATGGCACACCAGTACGTGCTTCGGTCACGGCGGAGGATCATATCTTGAAGCCGTTCAAGGATCTCTCGCTCCAGTTCATCCATACGGATCTCGAAGGCCCTGTCGAGCTGTTGGTTGACAAGTCGCGGGAGTAACGTCTTTCCAAACCAGCATCCAGGGATATTCAGGGGCCGCATGCCTATATCCGAAGCACCTTTCACTATCGTCCAGGGATACTTGAAAAACACAGCCTGCATGGCCCAAAACCGCAGGGCAAGCTGTACCAAGTCGATCTGCATGCCAAGTTAGCGTCATCCATGGCAAGATGACCAACGATCCAGTTACATACCCCTTCGATACTCGACACTTCTTGAAGCCCTGCACATTGTGTCGTAGCAAACATAAGAATATGGCTTGCCAGTCTATTCCTGCCCGCTGTTTGCCTTCCGTCGTTCAGTGCTAGATCGAAGGCAAGGTTATCACAATAGGCGTCAATCTTCTCCGGGTTGAGAGTATCGTTTTCCAGAGAAAACGCCGTGCTCTCAGCACGTGGAGTTATCATGCCAGCTTCAGTCCCGCGAAACAGGACATGAGTTAGAGCATCCTGATTGAAAGGGATGTATGGCTTCAATGTTACTTGTAACGTTGGCATAAATCCATTTGAGATTTCGATAGTTGCTGTATTCGAGGGCTCTATCGGGAACCATCCAGCGACATTGTCGAGTAAAGATTGGATCCGTGTTTGGTACAAGCCTACAGTATCTTAGCACCGAGCCTCCAGATAAACTTGATGACTGACTATGAAGTAGAGTTCGCGACCCTTTGAAATCTGCGGGAACACAGAGCTCCTGATACATAGACGACAGACAAGAATCGCAAACTTTGGCGTTTCCAGAGCACTTTGACACTTGTGAGCTCCCTCGTTGAGTTCGAAGATTTGCAACTCACTCTTCTTTTCTGAAACTTGCAGCGCATACAGCTAGGCCGTTCACTTGGTCTTCCGCGCCTTGGTTGCCTATCGGATGGTCTTGCCCTGTTCCCTTGTATCAAACGATCAGCTTGCCCCATGGAACGCTTTGACGAAGGTCTGAAGCTTCGCTGGGGCCGAGAATCGTTGTGCCGTGCTGGAGGAATCGCGAGTCTTTGTCCCGCGCGCTTGGGCGCTACACCATGGTGTCTAGAGGCAGGACTAGCTGTGATAGTGTGTGTACTTCGCGTCGCAGAAGACTCAACGGAAATTCCATCAGGCCACGGATCTTGTAAGGATGGGCTATTAGCCGGAAGAGTAATAGTTCCAGATGAGGGAGTTGAAATGGGCATCTGCGGTAGTGAAAAGGGTCCATCATCATAAATGGCATGTCCTAAATCTGGAACTTCCAGAGCCTGAACATCTTCAAGGCCAAGAGACTGCTCATCAGGGAAGAATGCGCCCAAGTCTGTCATAAATGGGACATCGTGGTTCATAAAGTCGGCATTTCCAGGAGAGAAAAGCGAAGCTCCAGCGGCAGATACAAAGTTCTGACAAATTATTAGTTCTATGTTAACTAGATCTAAGTGATACCTACATTAGAAGTGTAGAAGCCTTGGGTCCCTTGCGCTATCAAGTTGCCTGTGAGACCATCAAGCTTGGACCTTGCGAGACTCTGAATGGCTTCCCAGGCAAGGCTCTTATTAACACCAGCACCTCCGTGCCTTGTTACAATTGATGCAACAGCTTCCTCAACGGCGCTGCCCAATTCAGCGGCGAAGCGGACATGGTCTCGGCGGAAATCACCATTCGCGTAGCTGAATGGTTCAGTCCCATCGCATACGTCACTCGCAGATCGAGTATCCCCACCGGGACCGGAGATTATACTAGAGTTAGGTGACAAGTGATGTGACATGGCTAATTGATAGCAAGTGTGAATGAGAAAGTTGTGTGACGGTTAGAACCAAGTCTTAGAAACTGCCTGTGAACCGTTTACACATGTCCGATGGTTGGTAGCACTCACTGCAATCGCAGACTCCTCAGTGGTTTCTTGTAACATTTCTTTTTACCATGTGATGCTCCTCAGTTCATTGATATCCAAGGGAAAATGCAAGGCGTGACAGTGTCAGGTTGGACGACCTTCGGAGGCTGCTCACTTGCAGAATATGATCGAAACGGAGCTCATCCTCCGTTTGGCTGAGATTAACGACATGTATGTCTCAAGACGGCTTATTGCATGTGATATGACTTTTGCACATCGATGCGTTGGATAGCTGCAAGGAGCCAGAATAAGCAATTTGCTGTCTTGGTGTGTTACACAACCAAGGATGAAATCATATCACCTTTCTCAAGTGTCAGACCGGTTTCGAGGACCAGAGAAGACCTGGAAAATTGGAAATTTTTGTCTTATATCTGTTTTATTTAAGGTTTGAGCTCAATTCTAAAACGTCCTAGCAAAGGGACTATATCATGCAGAAAATGACAATATTCAGGCCCCAAACAATAATGATGCCGGCCTGCATATGTTTCCCGCTCCGAAACGAGGCTGTGCAAGCCACTCAGCAATCGCTGACGCGGGCGCATTTTTGAAGTCGGTGTGCAGGGGAACGCTGCATGGATCAGCCTGGAATCAGGGTAAATGGAATGCCCATCACTCCATCAGTCTTTTGTACATGTTTCCGCTGGCCCGAGTACCTCATCTTAAGTGACGAAAATACTTAGACAATTTTGGTAGATCTTTGTAGGCCTTTAGGCCAGTTATTCTGATTCTTTGATTCGGTATCGGAAGCTTCTGCGCTGCCCGAGGATAAGATACATGATCATAGAGCCTCATGACCCGAGGTAAAGCGGCCAGGTCACATTCATCCCCGACCAGTTTCGCTATTACCAGATACAATACGTACTCAAAATTGAGGCTCCGCATGGAGCTTGATGTCATACAAGCCATGAGGAGGGTAGGCCTCAAGTAAGGCATCGGATATAACTGATGGATATGAGTGGTCGAATTACACCATATAACCGGCAAATTATTGATCTATGGCGGGGTTATCAACAGAGCTGTATGGCCAAGTGCTGATGTACGTGGGATACAATGGATGCAATGAAGTTCAGGCTGAGAGCCTCATAGGATGAGGCCATAAAATATGATGTATCGAGGCCCTCGTTCTAACGCTATCGGAAAGTTTCAACATTAGCTAAACCGAATCAGCTGCCAACTTCAGGGTTCCCAATAATTCGCACGTTTTATATTTGCACAACAGCTTACCAACATGTGGCACATTGACGTATTCAACAGCTTGTCCACACTCGGCCAGTCCAACAAACTTCTCAGTGAACGTTTGGCCAAGCTTGGAGACAGAGCTGACCTGGCAGAACTGAGGTGAGGCCCTCCAGTTTTCGTTTGCCATACCTTCCTTCTCATGATCAATGCAGAGATATCTTTCAGCAATTTGAGGTCACTGACACGGTTGGCCTCGCCCTTCTTCACAAACACTTCTCCATTGAAGAAGGCGAACGTGTTGTGGAATTCGGCCACGTTTCAACCCCTTGGCCTGTTCCTCCAGATGGTAGAATGGCCGGAGGCTACCTAGTCCCACGGTCCTGGCGCTTTTGGGATGATATGCTGGAGCCTTATGAGTTTGGCTTCAATCATCCTGGCCAAGAAGAGTACAAGGACGTTCCCTTGCCCAATGGGTTTGTGGAACGGCTTCGTGCCTTTTTGGCTGAGACGAATCTCTTGGATGTGTTAGGCATCTGTGTCATTGGTGAAGATGAAATCGTGGGCCGCATCGAGAAGAATCGAGGCCGTGTCAACTTCACTGTACCTGCATCTAGGCCTGAGGACCTTAGCGTTGATCTCACCCCAAGCCATAGTCCGTCCGTCTGGTCGTTCGATTGCAAGAGTGGCCTGAATGATTCCACAATCAAACTTGCGCGGGCTTGTTGGGTCTGCCCAAAGCATGTATAACCGTGCTATGAGAAGTATGAGTGTAGTTAGTTCAGGTATTCAGAACATCTCCATGTGATCTCGAGATGATCCTTGATTCAGTGAATAGGTGTTTGATGTTGATAAAGAACTTTCTTAACGCTTGTAACCATTTCGCGTAGGCGCCCGCTGTCTCCCTCACTGCATCAGATGATCAGATTTTCGATGCAAGCCAAACAAGGAGTCCAAGTACGAGAGAATACGACAGCTGAGGCCATGTTAGCTCGCCATGACGGGATTTCATGCTGACTCGATGTAACTTACTGCTGAAACCAAGAAAGGAAGCCCAATATCGTAGTTGATGCCCAAAGAATAGGCAGCTCCCATGATGGGCATGCCAATGAGGCTACCAATCGTTCCCGTCATGGAAACAACCGCGAACAACCGCCCCGAAAAGGCATTCTGCACATTAGAAGCAAGGAATGATCTCAATGTGACAGTCATGCTCGACCCCAGAACCGATAGTGCAAATCCAAAAGCAACTGTCGCAAGGTTTGGTGCAGCGGCGACAACGAGAGTGCCCAATGTACAACAAAGAGCGCCGGATGCAGAAAGCGTAAGATCTCTGTTGACATTTGGCCAATTCCGGTCTGTCCAAGAGGTTGCAAGGGGCAAGATAACGAAGTATAGAAGAGATGACATGATTGCGCGTAGTGAGAACAGAAGTCCGGCCTGTGATATGGTCAATTAAAGACATTATTGTTCAGTGAGCGAGCATACCCGGGCCATGGTCTCTCCAAATCGTAAAGACACCCAAGGGATTAAATAGTTTGTGGAGTCCCTTGCTACCTGGAAGAAAAAGAAGCAGATAAGACATATACTGAATATGATGGCTCGTGGAGGGAGTAGGTCTCTAGCAGTGTGCTCTAGGTCGGGGCCCTCGCGATCTGAAGCGCTGTTGACACTAAGAAGTGACTCGGTCTCAACTGGTGACGACCCAACACCCTCCATGTCGCTCACTGTAGTCTCACGGAGATGGCTTGCTGGAAGAAACATCAAAGAGAAGACCACGAGTGCGAGAGCGAACGGAATCCCGAGGTGAATGGTCATCGTCATTGTGCCAATAATTGGTCCGACGAGGTCTGCGATCCCTGATATCGCTTCCATTATCGAGAACGCCGCTGTCCTACGACGGCCGTCAGTCTTGGTGTTGAGAATAATGAGGGTTGGAGCATACCTTTGTTCTGGCCTGACACTATCGCTAACAGCAGCGAAAACAAGTGTGCCAGTCACCCATGGTCCTCCTCCTAAGAGTATAAACGCTGGCGAGAGGTAGAATCCCCAGAGTGGAAAATTCTTCTGCGATCCTATCAAGATGAGTAGACCTTCTTCAAGCGCGATGGGAGACGCCATACCTACTATTGCTATGCATCCCCAATATAAGACATTACTGGTGGCATTCAGCATGAAAGCAAGCCGAATGCCGCCTTTGTCCCCAAGCATTCCCATGGGGACTTGCATCATCGTCGCTTTGCACCGTCAGCTTTTGCCTTGGAGGGCTATTGTGATTTCGCATACCAGCCAATGTTGATAGTGTTGACAGCACGGTTATCACGAATGCGAAGTGCACTTGTACCTCCTTGCTCCTGCAAAACTCATCTGGTGGCTCTCCTTCAAGAAGTTGTCTGTCTTTCTCAAAGTGGTGCTGGCAGACAGCTGTTTCTAGAAGCATTGGCGAAGATGCAGCAAGGATCGCACAACCGAGCTCCACGAGAAATAACAGAAGTGTGCATAGCCAAAAGTTCATGGGATACTGTTGAAAGCCCCTGACATAATTTATCGTCGAGATCGGTAGCGTACGCTCGCGGTGATCATGTCTCACTTTTATAGGCATTTTGTGAAGATTGAGTCTTGTCCTGGCGTGTTTGGCATCAAGTGTTCGGACTTTCGTGGTGAAGTGAGCGCGACAATCTTATCAGGCTGCGAGGGGCAGGCCGCCCTTTAAAACATCTTAGCTGCATGATAAGGGGAGTCACATCTGTTATAGTAAGCCGGCGAATCATACGGGAGTAGAATCTGAAACATGTGCATTGCATTCAGGCTGTAGCAGACATGGATGTGTTGTTATCCAGGTTGTAAGCAAAATTTAGGATTACGCATTAGGCTCTTTAATTGTATGTATGCCCAATGACGTATTAAGTGCCTTGCTACAGGACAGAGAAAATGTCTTCAATGTCCCGTCTACCTTTGGTGGCCAGAAACAGGCTGTTCACTACTATCGGAAGTGACATTACTGTATCAAAATTTGTAGAGCGGGTCAACAGATGCTTGTTTTAACATCTCGTCGCCTGAAATTCGCGGTCAAATTTGTACGAGTAGCGAGCTTTCGAATCACTGCGATGAAAGTCAGTGAACGATGGTGGTGAGGATCGGTGGAACACGGTGACATCCACAGCGATCAATATGCTCTTTATTCGCATTCCGTGATGTATATGGTCGAGAGCCGCGAATTGCTTGTCATCACATCCTCTATCCATGATACTGATAGGCTTCAGCGCGAGGAAGTGTCGGTGTGTACTAGTAGTCGTGGACTATTGCTATTTGTGTGAGTACTGTTAGTGTTCGGTTTACCATTATGGGTGTAGCATGCAAGTTGGGAATAAAACCTCTCACATTGAATTAGGGTGCCAAAATAAACTGGTCTAAATTCCTACTAAGATGCTCTAAACTTACCTAGTCTTTATATAACTTACCTAGTCTTTGCTTA
>JAAOAR010000284.1:0-58914 GCA_013395995.1 Fusarium pseudoanthophilum
GGAAAATACGCTAAGATACGCATAGTTAGTCAGGTCTAAGCTATGGTTTTCTTAATATTTATACTTCATTTAACCCCTTCTCTATATCACCAGTACTCACACTTTCTAATTAGACCATGATGCTTTAGGAAGTTCAGCCAGCCTCTAGTATCGGGGCGTCACGGTCTGAATTGCGACATAGGCGATTATCTCGTGTTGCAACCTTTCGACGTCCTGTGGCTGCCTGAACAGGTAGATCTTGGTAGAGTCGATAGGCGGTGAGAAGATGACTTGAGAACGTTTTAGACATCTGGAATGTGATTGAAGTACTCCGCACAGAGTTTGTGGAGTGGAAGTGATCTTTCCCGCCAACCTTGGCAAGGCACGATTGACCTCCAATAGTGACACAATAAAATAGAACTGGCCAAAACGCCAGTCAAGCATACGCCACTTGCGGGGGTGAGCTTATATCCTATCCCCGCACCGCTGAGCGATCTGTAATCATTTCAGCTTAGCGGTGACTTCCATCTCCTACCAGGTGATCTAACTTTAGACCCAAGACTTCAGAGACAGGAATGAAATAGAAAGAAGGCTTAAAACAGACAATCTATGAAGTCACAAGAGAATTGATTGCACTCCGGAAAAGGGGTTTCTGGTGAAATTGTGTCCATCAGGTCATATCACCATGTCGTTTGCAGCTACCTGACGGCCAAGTCCATTGTTGGTTCTCGAGTGCGAGGCTCAAATGGCTTGTATTGGAACTTTCACTGCTTGAGTCTCTTCACGGTAAGAGGCAAGTGTGATCTATATCTCCGTGTCTGTGAGGTAGTTCCCTTTATGTAATGAAAGGGCACGTTGTCTCAAATATCCGTGCCTCCAGATATGTGACGAGGCACCACCACTTCTCAATCAGACAACCTTCCTTCCTTACCTTGCTTCCCAACTCAAGCACCATGGCGCCCCCAATGCCCCTCTCTTTCCTCGAGAAAGTCGTTGTCTCGAAACTGAGGTTCCCGCTCTATGACCATCTGGAAAATCCTACCAAGGTCTATTTCAGCCTGGGCGCTGTCGATATCCTCGATCGCGATGGGACCGTTACCTACGATCCAGAGACAGGTTTTCCCATCGCGATCACCAAGGAAACGGAATTCGCCATCGAGCTATCCGCAGAGGGTCTGGGATTGATCCCAACGCTCACCCCTCCTTTCTCCATCACTGCGACCTTGCAGAACGCCGACATATTCAAACTTGAATTTGCAAGCCCTGCAGTGATGCAGCAAGTCACGCTTATCCAGCCCATGGTCCAGGGACAGCTAAAGTCCCTCCCTTGGGTTCTTGATGGCCAACTGAGATGGCTCCTTCGGGGATCCAAGGAAGACCAGCCACAGTATTATCATAACATGGCAGTTGAGATCTATGCGCTGCCAGAATTATTACCGCCGTACTTTGAGAAGCAGGGCATACCGCTTCGGCTCCTACGGCTCCCATGGTATATTCCTGCTTGGATGCAGCAGGTCGAGCAGTCTCTGGGACAGCCTGCTGTTGATTGGCCCTCGTTTGTTATTCAAGCTTTAGCGGCAGACGCTCAGCTTGAGTATAAAGATTTCAACGGAGCGAGTCAATACACTACCTGGGATCCCGAATGGATCGGAACTGCCTTAAGGGCTGGCCAAAGCATTGTCAGCTGGCTCGACCTTTGGCTCTGGGACCTGCACAACAATACCGCTTCGGGTGTAAAGCGTCCTATAGATATCTATGACCTCGCCACCCTCTCTCAGGTTTTAATCGGCCTTGGGTTGGATTACTCCAGGGATCGAACAGGGATGCACTACTTGACACCTTTTGGCTATATCAACCCTACCAACTTGATCGGACGTCTTGAGGAGCCTCCTAACCCGGATAACCAAGACAGCATGTGCAATAACCCACTATACGCTGTTGGCATCAAGTACTGCAAGGCCATGCTGTGTGAAAGATACTCCAATACCCGCTCATATCTGGGCTATCATCTTTTCCTCTCCGTCCAAAGAGACGATTCCCCTCATGTGCTTGATGTCTGTTGTGGACCACAGCCCGGGAAAACAACTCTTCAGGGCTATCTCGATTTTGTCATCGAAACAGACGCGGGACTTTACAGCCCACCGAACTATCCTGGAACTGCTCAGGATATCATTAATGGCCCTGGTGTGAGTGATCTGGCCATTTCACGGGCTTTTGAGAAAAGACAAGACCCATCTACACAATTTCCCAAGACAATCATCGACAAGCTTAAAGCCTCGCTTAGCAGCTTCGGCACTTTGAGCGAACCCTATATCTCTGTTTTGCCAGGAGCATATAACATCATGCTGACATGGACTCTCCAGTCATCAAGTCACCCTGGCGAATTTGTTACCATCACCCTCTTCGCGCTTTGGTCTGAACAGTCAATCCAAAGCCTGTGGAATCGTCGTAGACGCTCCAGCTCCTCATGGCAATTCACATCAGGAGATCCTTACGACATTTTTCTTGATGAAACAATAGGAAGTCTCCGTATGTTCGCTGATCTGGAGCGCCATTATGTTGTCACCATCCAGACAAGATATGGTAAATCTAACTCCACCCTGTCGGTCAAAGATAACATTCAAAATGTTCTATCATCCACTTTGCAACCACCGTTGGCAATCCCGGACTACTTTGACGGCATAGCCCACGTATCCGCCAACGTTGGAAAGGAAACCTTGATAACAGCCACTGTGAGTGAAGAGCTTCTTTGAACATCTTTTCTAGAAGTGTTGACCCGATATGCAGACAAGTAAGAATGGACATAGGGATATGCTTGGCTTCATTGTCCAGATCACGCAGGACAGGGGGGTAGGTTAAACAACCACCCTTCTCTTGCTCACGTCCCTCACTAACCATCATCCAAGATCTTGACCCTCATGAACACCGTCTATCAAGGGAACACAGCCACGTTCAGTTTCATTACTCGCGCTGCAGGGCAAGCTATAGTAAAGTTGACACTGTATAGTGGCGATTTAGCTTCCGATTACCAGGAGGTGACGATAAAGGTCCCAGAATGATGGTTACAGTCTAAGAACTAAAGGTCAATGGGTAGACATGAGTTCTAGATTTCACTCGCAATCAGTTTCAGACAAAGATAAGAGATAAAAGTATATTCAACGATTCACCATGCTAGATATCGCTAATCGCAGACAATCACTTTTCTCACTCACATTTGCCTAGATGTTTACCTACAGTTTAGATATACTTTTGGAAGCTTGTAACACAGTATAGAGCTTACTGTCAGTCTTTTAAGTTATATATAGCGATTTAAGTTCTTAGCTATAAGTCTTGGCTATAAGTGTGTTCTATCTCTTAGTAATAATGCTAAAAAAGCTGTCGTGTGAAATTGATAGAGATACTTATGAGCTTCTACCAGAATTGGTGCAGAATTCAATCGCTTCCTGTTGTGTGCTCACTTAGGTGAACTAATATCTACAAGCGACCGTAGCGGAGATTGTGCGGCTATTAATGCCGAGTATGGTAGCTTTCGCCTCACGCAATGCTCGTGGAGATGGCATCATCACAACTAGTGTCTACTAAACCACAAAACCGATTAGATCCGGCCATAGTATTGGACGTCAAGGTGAAATCTCATCGGAAGCATGTAACCTATCGTTATTTGTCAGAAAGATAGATGGTTTACCCCACGGACTTAACGTTGATGTGCTTGTTGGATATTTGACGACTTGACCAGGATGCGACCCAGCTTTCTGGTAGAGGCCGTGCCGTGCATGGCATTTGAAGGATCAGCATAAATTCTGCATCCCCCGACACTTCGTCGCAACAATAATGGCAATACGGGCTGAGTCATGGAATAAGCATGTCTGAACCACCTACGAGGAAGTGGTACCATTGGTACTCACCAACCGACACGCCCGAGGAAAAGAAGCTCATCTTGAAACTCGACCTTCTACTCGTCCCTTACGCATTTGTGCTCTACTGGGTCAAGTATGTCGACCAGACCAACATTAGTAAGCTCAATCTTCTACTTCCAGTAGTACTTTGCACTGACCCCATCAGATAATGCCTATGTCTCTGGCATGGCAGAGGATCTCGGTTTTCACGGCAACGAATTAGTCCAGTTCCAGACGATCTTCGTGGTTGGAAACGTCGTCGGTCTTTTACCCTTCATCTATCTCTTCCCTCGTGTTCCAATGCACATCTTAGTACCCAGCCTTGACCTCGGTATGTCACCAAACACGGCGTGTTCAACTTTTCGCTGACTTATATCAGGATGGGGAATCTTTACCCTCCTTCAGTACCGCGCCACGAGCTACGCAGAGATAATGGCCTATCGCTTCATGGTCTCCATCTTTGAAGCATCATACTTCCCTGGCGTTCACTTCGTGCTAGGAAGCTGGTACAGATCAGATGAGATTGGCAGAAGAGGTGGGTTGTTTTACATCGGCCTTACTCTTGGGACTATGACAGCTGGTCTTCTCCAAGGTGCTGCTACGCAATATCTCGATGGCCATAACGGGTTAGCTGGTTGGCGATGGAACTTCATCATCAACGCAATCATCACATTGCCACTGGCCTTTGTGGGTTACTTTCTCTGGCCTGGGACACCTGATAAGCCGAATCGCTTGGTCATGAAGAAGTCTGAAATCTCCCTCGCAAAAGAACGTCTCGAACGCAACGGGTCAAAGGTCAGAAGTACACCCTTTTCGTGGACTTTGCTCCGACGCATCTTCACGAGTTGGCAGTTCTACATCCTCGTGTTCTGGGATATCCTCTTCTTCAACACCAGTGCCAACACAGCTGCGTTCCTCCTTTGGATCAAAAGCTTAGATCGCTACAACACTACCAAAGTGAACCAACTAGGATCAATCAGTCCTGCGCTGGGCATATTTTTCGTTCTCTTCATCAACTTCAGCGCCGACTTATGGATCGGAAGACCTGCGGCCATCACATTAGCTTCCGTGATAAACTTCACTGGCCTTGTTATCCTAGCAATATGGAACGTCCCCGAAGCAGCAAAGTGGTATGCTTACAGCGTTGGCTACTCCGCCGTCGCAGTTTCGTCAGTCCTATATGGCTGGGCGAATACCATTCTTCGACATAACAACGAGGAGCGAGCTTTGACGCTTATTCTTATGACGGCTATAGCTACGTCGACTCAAGCTTGGATACCACTTCTTGTTTATCCTACTGTCGAGGCACCTCGGTTTCCGAAGGGTTATGTTTACTCAGCCGTCATGGTTGTTCTTCTTGTGGCGATGACTCAAGTCATTCGTATTGTTTATGGTAGTCATGGGTAAGTTTTGATCAAAGACATATACAGGAATGGAACTAATGCTTTGCAGGGAAAAGGTACGCGCCCGACGGGGTAGTCTGAGTGACACAAGTGAGGATGGTGAGATTCAGGCATCTCATGGATTGAGCATTGGTAAGGATGCTGGGAAGCATATTCAACCCTCCACGGTGGCAGTGTAGAAGCAAGGTTCAAGATTGGGGTACCCCAGGGATAGAGTATCAGGGAGCTATTCAGAGAAGACAATGGGCAGTGTGATGGAACGGAGAGTGTTGAAAGTATAATCTCTTTCACTGCTCTAGATCTCTTCAAATTGCACTGCAATCAGCGGCTCTTAGCTATACCTGGATAATCTCGTAAAATCCCGTATCGTGTCCAATTACCATAGAAGCCCCCGACTAGCTAATGATCGTGGCGTCGATAGCTGAATCCTCCAGC
This sequence comes from Fusarium pseudoanthophilum, assembly GCA_013395995.1. NCBI lineage: Eukaryota > Fungi > Ascomycota > Sordariomycetes > Hypocreales > Nectriaceae > Fusarium > Fusarium pseudoanthophilum. The sequence goes on from JAAOAR010000284.1 coordinate 5,714, forward strand.
CTTATAGCTCAACACAAGCCCAATTCGTAGTTAGTGTACCGGCCGATCGGCACACCAACAGTCAATAGTCTCTCACTAAGATCCGATGGTTCCAGATTTACGAAATTACAAGCCCCTCTAGGGGATGAAATAAAACTCTGGACCTTGAGCCTAACTGACAAAAATATTTAGGTCACTTATATAAGTTTAGGATAAGTTTAGGATACCTTTTGTAGAGTTTATTTTATCACCCTAAACTTAGGTATCGTGTTTTTTGTGCTCCCCTAGCCCCTTACCCACGATCTATAAAACAAAGATCTGTTCCCCAGTCTTGGCACTGCACATCACACTCGTTTACTCGCCGATCAATTCTCTCGTTTCCACGATGCGTTTCTCACTTCAGACCCTCTCCCTTTTCGCGCTGTCCTCCCAGGCAGGCCTCGCCCTCGCAGGACACTGCAAACCATCACCCACTACAACAGCCGCTGCAACCACCACCACCTCCTCCATCCCCGAAGGAACCCCCATCAACGCCGTCCTCTCCGACGGAATCGTGGTAAACACCTATCTCGACAATGTCTACCTCAGCGATCAAGGAGACGCCCCCGCAACCTTCATCCTCGAGCCCTCAACTGGTCGCCTCACCACATACATTGGTGGCACCAAGTTCTACCTACAAACCGTCATCCCGCTTGGCCCTCAGCTCTCGTTTCAGTTCGATACCTATCAGAATATTGTCAACAACCAGTACCGATACTTTGTCAAATGCGCGGTCGTCGCGGGCTTTCTGTCGTGCGAGTCTGAGAGTGGTCCGACGCCTATTTATTGGCACCTTGAGAGCAACAACATTTTCTACGGCAATGAGAACGTTCTCGCTGATGTTACTACTGCCCAGTTCAAGTTCCAGTAGAGCAGGCTATAGCGCGACTTGGCTAGGGGAGGAAAGAAAACTTGGGACCTTGAAAAGATATTACGTAAATTTAGCCTAAACTTAGGGTAGTCTTTGCTAAGTTTAATTTAATACCTTATACTAAGGTTGAGTGTTTTCTTGCTACTTAAAGCCTGGGCGGAAAAGCTGCCTGGCAATCAGTGATATTTTGGGGAACATAAGGGCACTGGTGCGTTGCGCGAGGGAACAAAGGCCTTTTATCGGCTGGGACTCATTGAGCCAGATTTAATTTTCATTCTTTGTACATAATTCAAGAATTAATGTCGCTGTTTAAACTAGTGATTGCGCTTCTCTTTTCTCGCTTCCATCTCCCCCTTCGAGTCGAGTGCCGTGTGGGACTCTTGAGCCTTGAGTACTGAGCCAATTATGTCCTCTGTTTCTTTTGCTTCTGCTCAGCCATCATTTCTTTCTCCTGCTCTAGAGTCCTCTTTTTTTCTCTTCCGCGCTGCAGTGGCATCGTTGTCGTGGTACGCCATCCAACCGGACAACGGCTCAAAAAGCTCTCTAGCGCCCTCGCCAAATAGTTTTGGCCACCTGCCATACGCGATCAAACCTCCAATCATTGTTGAATGATGGCGATCCTCACCATCTATGACCATAATAGGAAGCGTTGCAACAGCAGGGTGCGAATCTTCATGGAGGTGACAACGTGGCGGCTGGTTGTTTTCACCGAGAAAGTGAAGAAGCCAACCACCGCTCAAATGTCCGCTGCTCTTGTCAACTTCGAGCATTTCTCCCCAGAAGTCATCCTACGCTTTCGGGTCCCGTTTATCACTTCCAACGTAAGGGTGCCCACTGTTATCAAGAGCACCAACTTGTAGCAGTCTGCTCAGAAACTCTGAAAGGCGGTTAACCGGTGCCTCCAATTCAATCCTCATGTGTCTCAATGTCGCGAGCTTTTCTTTCAACTTGTCCCAGTCCGCCTCCCCTCCTAAAAATCTCGCACCCCTGGAAATGCTGAGTTTCTTAGGGCCTAACTCCCGATGTTGTCGAGCTGTGCAGTATTTGCCGAGCAACAACAGAGCGGCCGAAGCGGTGTCCTCAGGCTTGGTATCCTCAAAGTTGGGCATAAGCGTCTCCGCCAAATCAACACAAAGTTTTGTGTTAACCGCATCGGACAAGCGGGTCGCCACCACGGTTGGGTCATCGAGTTCTTGATTGGTAAAGGTTATGATAGCCATATTTTGCGGGAAACGGCAGTTCCTGTAAATCAAGGGTCTCAGCTGTGCCAGAATAGCAAGCCACATGTTATGTATCCGAATGCTAACGCTATGGTCGCTGTCGTGCATTTTTGCCGCAGCCCAGATGAATCCGTTTTGACAGGGCACTACCTCGGGAGCGAGCCAAGGTACCTCAAATTTGAAGACGCTTTCACTTCTTGTCCAGTTAAGATGTGAGACCCGTTTGAGAAAGTCGTCCCTGTTGGCGGGAATGTTGAGGTCCTTTGTTTGTATTGATCGTGTTGGTTCGTCCATGACCGCGACTTAGAAGATGTTTTTAAGTGTTGAGAGAATATAAAGTGCTTTGTTTGGGCTTGTTTCGGTGCGTTATTGATGACGGGGGTGATGCTGAAGATGAGATGATGAGAGAGGGAGAAACATTGCGGGAGTGACTGGAGAAATGGAGTTTGCGTAGGCCTTCTGTCGGAGGCGCAAAAGACGCGTCGTGCTTTCCATTTCGACGGGACACCGAGAAGAAATCTGGTGTTTTTAGAAAGTGCTGTCTTGACTTCTTTCTTGTCTCTGATCAATCCATCAGCCTACCACAGGCAAGTGTTGCAGTAACTAGGGGAGGAAATAAAACTTAAGACCTTGAACCTGACTGATAAAAAGACTAAGGTAATTTGATATAAATTTAGGGTAAGTTTAAGATACCTTTTTCGAGTTTATCTTATTACCCTCAATTTAGGTCTTGTATTTTCTTGCTCCTAGAGGAGTGGAGATTAAAAAAAAGAGGACTTTTGGTGGAATCTAACCACCTGCGTTGGACGAACAGGGAATCGAACCCTGGACCACTCCCAGATGCGAGCATCTGATGGACGAAACTTGCTAAGGGAGTATTATACCACTAAACCATTCGCCCGGAATTAGTGAACAGGTTTGCCAAATTTGTGACTAGATTAGGCGTCCAACACTGGCGCCTCTGGAGATCAATCGGTATTGCAAATCATTCCTGTTGTTTGGAAAGGTAGCCATTCAAACTTGGCGATGCTGTCGGAACTTCTTGGACTTTATCCGGAGATTGAGTTTTCCAACTGCGGATTGATGATGTGCCAGAAACGTTTATGGTCGGGAATGTTTGGATGAACGTTGGGGCCGCACCGTTGCACCGGCAATTTTGCAAACATCAGCCACCAAGCTTACGACATGCATACGAGCAACAAAACTTTTACAACCAACACTGAATCAATAGAAGTCTACCAGATAAATACGAAACCCCATCTATGAACTTTTCCTCACTGCGCAGCAACCATCGCCGCAGCAGGCTTAACCTCCACCTCCACCTCATCAATCTCCATCTGCAGGGTAATCTTCTCCCAAACCGCCGACTGGCCCAACTCCTCAAACGTATCCTCCACCACCCTCGCCGTCCTCTCCACAATCTCATCAACATCCTCCTTCGACACGATAAAAGGCGGACAGACCAGAAAATGATCTCCGCTGTACCCATCATACCCGCCATTAGCGTTAAACAGCGCGATCTCGTACCCAGCGCTCATCCCGCGCGAGTGCAGCAGCCCATTGAGCCCGAGATCATACGAGAAGGGTGTCTTGGTCTTTTTGTTGGTCACGAATTCAACAGCCCAGAAGAGCCCGCGCCCGCGGATGTCGCCGACGTAGGGCATCGGGAGTAAGCGCTCTTTGAGCTTGGTGCCGAGATAGGCGCCCATTGAACGGACGTGCGATAGCATGTTTTCGTCGCGGATGATCTGTTGGACTTTGAGGGCGGCGGCTGCGGCTTGAGGGTGGGCCATGTAGGTTTGACCGTGGGCGAAACCCTTGCCGCTCTTTTGGAACGACGCGACGAGTTTGGAGTTGATCATGACTGCAGAGACAGGAGCGTATCCCGCGCCGAGACCCTTTCCGACGACGAGAATATCAGGAACAACGTCTTCCTGCTCCCAAGCGTGGAGAGTACCCGTACGACCCATTCCGCACATGACTTCGTCGAGAATGAGAAGAGCGTTGTACTTTTCGCAAACAGCCTTCATAGCAGGGAAATATCCCTTCAACGGCATAGCACAACCACTCGCCTAGATACATCACATCAGCGCATTTCCAAAAAACAGATAAGAGACGACTTACACTTCCTCCAACAGTCTCAGCCACGAAAGCGCAGACCTTTTCAGGCCCAATTCTCAAAAACTCATCATCAAGCTCTTGCGCGAGACGCGCAACATACGCCTCGTCGTCTTCACCGTCGCGCTGTCCTCTGTACGAACTACAAGCCGACACGCGCGAAGAGTTCTGCGAGATCAATTGCACGAAGGGATCTTTTCGTACTTTGAAGTCGCCCAGCGTCAGCGCACCGAGCGTAGCGCCGTGCCATGCTCCTACACGAGCTATAAAGTGGCTTCGTTCAGTCTGAGGAATAGCGAGGTGCGAGAAGTGTGTTTTCGCAAGCTTGAGCGCGACTTCGACAGCTTCGGATCCTAAACATCAATCAGCACACCATTTTCCACTCTTCATATGGAAGTTTACGTACCTGAACCGCAAAGAACAGCCTTGGACATCTGACCATTCGTAGACTCAACAAGAAAATCCGCAAGATCTTCAGCTGCCTGCGTCTTGTAAAAGCCAGGATGACAATATGGAACACTCACAAGCTGCTCTACAACAGCTTTCTGAACGTCCTTGTTATCATAGCCCAGACACGCAACAGCCGCGCCACTCGTAGCGTCTAGAATCTTGCGCCCATCGCTAGTGTTCAGATAAATCCCCTTCGTCGACTCAATAAGAGCAGCGGGATGTTTCTGAAAGTTTTTGTAGAGAAGACTGTTTGTAGGCGCCATGATGTAATGCCGAGTTGTTGATGATTTTGAGTCTCATTGTGTCGTGTGCCTTTCTTCTTATATACCTCGATGATACCAGAGATTCGCTCATCGCTCTCCTTGATTCTGACAATCATAGATAGACAAACGCGAAAATGTTTTCGATAAGGCCTTAGTCTCCGATGTGGCTGGCCAATATTTCCAGGTAGAGTATGTAGTGTAATGATCCCCTTCTGGCGGGCCGCATGTGTGCTCGGGCCACAGACAGAAACAAGTGCGGTGTCTTATAACGCAGCCTCCAATCACTCCCCTCTCATCCACAATCTACGGCATCTGTTTGATCTGCGTCAAGTGGTGAGACACGGGCCAAGAAAAAAACTATTTGCTCTGCTGTCTCATCTCAGCCGCAGCCTCAGCGTCGATCCCTGCTGCTTACAGCCCGCCCTTTGGAAGAAAAGCGGCACGGGCGGTTACACCCAGAGGCACAGACAGCTTACTTTAAGGGCTTTCCCATCTTTTACTCCTCCCAACCTTTTCCCATCTTTATCTTCTCATTGGATATTTGGTATTCTCTACGTATTATTCTTTTTGTTGAACTGCCGAGAGTGGAGAATGGATATCCCGTTCAAGGATGTTGTCTTTGATACGTCAGATCCTCATGGATCAGCCCTGTCGCTTCTTCCGCTCCTGTTCCCCGATCGGAAGATCGACGACATGCGTATTTCCGCTTTGACTCAGGGCACGACGAATGGCGTGAGTGTTTCCTCATACTGACCTACCCAGCTACACGGGACCTTTTTCTGCGCTAATGCAAATACATTTGCAGCTTTTCAAGGTTACGGTCGATGCATCCACGGCAGATTCTGCCACTGCAGATGCAGTGCTGATCAAGGTCTACGGAGATGGCACGGATATCACCATTGATCGCGAGAGTACGTACCCCTGTCTGTCAATCTCGTCTGGAACTTCCGTCTTGGATTTCGTGTCTAACGTGAACATGTCGTGCAATAGAGGAACTCACGGTGCACAAGCTCCTGGCTGAGCGTCAACTGTCTTCATCTCCACTGGTTCGCTTCAGCAATGGACATGCGTATCAGTTCATCTCTGGGCGAGTCTGCTCTGAAGGCGACATGTCTGAGACAAGAATCTTCCGCGGCGTCGCGAGGGAGCTTGCTCGGTGGCACGCGACACTTCCTACAGCGGACCCTGAGGACGTCTTGACCTACAAACCGGGCGTTTGGTCCACCGCGAAGAAATGGCTAGACGCTATCTCCAAGCATCCTCACCGATCACAGGCAGAAATTGATGATTTGCATGAAAAGTTCAAGTATCTAGCCGATGCCTTGCTGTCAACTGACACGTCGGAGCCCTTGGTGCGTCGTTGCATTTTTTATTTTTTGCTTGGATGGTACTAAACCCGCACAGGTTCTCGCTCACGGCGACCTTTTGTGCGCAAACATAATTGTACAAGAGTCGGGTGACGGCATTGATGTCGCATCAGTTCGATTCATTGATTACGAGTAAGTCATATCCTGCGCTACAAATGTCCCTAAACAGAGACACTGAACGACCCCGAGACACGCCACGTACTGTCCTCGGGCCTTTGAACTGGCAAATCATTTCGCTGAATGGACCGGCTTCGACTGCGACTACAATCTCCTCCCCAAGACATCAACCCGACGCGCTTTCATAGCAGAGTATCTCACGACCCACGCCGAACTGTGTCGGGAGCACGACATAGCGACTGTCAATTATGCTGCTGTGGATCATCTAATGCGTCAGGTCGACGATCACAGGGGCTTTCCTGGGTTCTACTGGTAAGTTGTCTCACAGACAGATAAGAGTGTGGTGGCACAAAGAACAAGAGCAAGACACTGATTTACACCGCCGCGACAGGGGTCTCTGCGCTCTCATCCAGGCTGAGACAGCGACCGGAACTATCGACTTTGACTACGCGGGGTATGCGGCCAAGCGCTTTGCAGAATACGAGAGCTGGCGTAGTGTGCGGGAGGGAAACAGCCCGTCTCTGCCGCTGAGGGAGAAGGTCTGGTCAATGCCGTAACCCCCACGGTAAGGCATCAGCGGGCGAGACAGACATTCTTAGCTAGCATACGTACTCCGAGTAGACGAGAGAAAGAAAAGTCAGACACTCTACCTTAACTTGATTGGTCACACGCCGTGCAATGTATGACTCGTCTTTAGCCAAAGGGATCCTCTGGCACGCGCACAGCAGCACATGCCGGGCCATGATTCGTCTACGTAGCCTGTTCCCCTTTGAGAAAGAGGCGCTTTTTTCTCTCTCTCTCTCCTTGCTTGGGGGAGGGAGCTGACGAAAAAAAGAGCCAAGCTTAGTCCGATCGCATGATCTAGAACATGCATGGGCCGTGCGAGAGATGATCGACGGGGAAAAGAGAAGATATCGGAAAATTTTAAAAAGTTCTGTTTAGTTTAAAGGAGGCAAACACTAGAAGTAGCATCTCAACCTCTCCGGGGTTTTCCTTTTGTACATATCCTTCTCTTCCTAGATTGCAGGGCATTTTATCATGGCGGTAGCTGGTCGTTTCCTCTCTAGCATCGGCGCCGATGTTCTGTGGCGGTCAAGCCGAGACTTGAAGATCCTTATCCTTCTCCGCTTCATCCGCCTCCTCGGCTACGGAGGCACGACGCTCGTTCTGGCGCTGTATCTCAACGCGTTGGGATTTCACGATACGCAGATCGGTCTGTTCATGACGCTGACGCTCGTGGGTGATCTTGCTATTAGCTTTATCCTCACCTATGTCGGCGATCGTGTCGGCGTTCGATTGACTGCTATTCTTGGAGCGCTGTTGATGAGTGCAGGCGGTGTTGCATTTGCGTACTTTGAGAATTTCTGGCTTTTGCTGATTGCTAGTATCGTCGCTGTTATTAATCCAAGGTATGTGTGCCCTTTGTGAGAGTAAGGGGGGACTGACGATGTAGTGCGAATGAGATTGATCCGTTCAAGGCGATTGAGGAATCAGCGATTGCTCGGCTTAGCACTGCACATACTTGCAATGACATGTTTGCATGGTGGTCTATGCTGGGCATGTTCGGCACAGCAGCGAGTAATCTCCTGACAGGCTGGCTCATCAACGCCCTCGAAGACAACGGCATGGAAAAGCTAGATTGCCACCGCATAATCTTCCTCGGCTACGCCGGTATCGGCCTGCTCAAACTCCTGTGTTCACTCCTCCTCAGCTCCGAAGTCGAGCAAATGCCCCTCCAGAAAGAATCCTGCTCAACTCCCCAGTCTGGCATCCTCACCCCAGATGAGGAAACTTCTGATGATGAGACTGCACCTCTTCTTGATGATAATAGCTCCGGCTACGGAGCTGTTACTGAAACACAAGCTCAAGTCCTCGCTGCAGAACAGGAGAAGCGGCTCTTCACTCCAGCGTCTTTCGCTTTTATGTGGAAGCTTTCCCTCGCACTGATCCTTGACTTTGTGGGCTCAGGTCTCGCACAGATCTCGTGGATGACATATTTCTTCAAGCGCGAGTACGACATGCCCGAGGGCGCCCTAGGCTCAGCAACCTTCACCGCCGGCATAATCTCCTCCGTGCTAAACCTCGCATCGTCACCACTGTCACGCGCCATCGGACAGGTGCAAACCATGGTCCTCTGTCACACAGTAAACTCCATCTCTTTACTAATGGTGTCTGTGCCTGGGAACAAGTACATCGCGCTTGTGATCTTCATCTTTAGAATTGTTACGCGCGAGATTGATAATGCGCCGCGACAGGCGTTCATCTCGGCGGGGGTTCTGGATCATGAGAGGACGTCGGCTATGGGTGTTGTGAATATTACAAAGACGATTGGAAGTTGTCTTGGTTTGTACATCACGGGATTGTTTGCGGGCTTGGATAAGTTCTGGCTTGCGTTTATTCTCGCTGGTGCGCTTAAACTGTCATATAATGTTTTGATCTTGGTATTCTTTTGGAAGAGGCGTTGAAAAGTGTTTTTTGGTTATTGCATTACTCGTTGTCACTGCATATCTTTTATTATTGCATCTTGCATAGATAGAACCGGTCAAGTCCTGTATCTCAATCTCCCAATGGTAGTAAGACCTTTGATCTACATGTTCCTCAACACTGTGCTCTGATGAGGCCCATTCCAACGACCAGGTTCCAGTCGTCATATCCACAACATACTGCGATACCGCTCCGCCGTATCAGATTCATTTCGCGGAGTCGGGCTATGCCGTGCCGCTGTATCAAATGCAATGAAACATATCTAGAACAACAGTAGGTGGCCTCAAACACATCTGCCGGCCGAACTCACCGTTCAACATGGTATGATTGAGTGTGTGTACAAGGCATTGGATGCATTCCCTGAATACTGCATTTGCATCAGTCGAATCACTACTCACCGCTGACCGCAATATTGATCTGACTTCAGCTGTCTCTGCATGCATATTGAGGTTCCAATGTTGATCTACTTCAGCTGAATTGGGCCGAAAGTGGCTTGCTGACAACCCCATTGAGGATGTGATTGATGCCGTGCACTCATTACATCAATATCACATTCGTCAGCTCCAAATTGGTATATCCTCCTCAATTCTGTCTTACATGGTGTGCATCTATAATATACTCAGGCCCTCTCTCCCTTTCTCTCATCTAATCTCACCAATCTCTCCCCTTGGACCATTCCCATTGGTCAATCCTTCACCATGGAGCATCTCCTCCATCTCGACACAGACGTAGTCTGTCTCCTCGCCAAACTAAACTCCTATGATTATATCATCGTAGGAAGTGGTTTCGGTGGAGGCCCCTTAGCTGAACAGCTTGTATCCCAGCAATACAAAGTCTTGTTGATCGAGCGTGGCAGCGTCATTTTCTCAACGCATGTTCTCAATACTTCTCGCCCTTACTTCAACCGTGGCGCAAGCAATTCCCCCGAGGGCAACGAGCGCGTGTATGACGCTGTGAAAGCCAAAGTCCAATGCACCGACCGCTCTGATAGTTATGTCGGCGGTCCAGTGTACTGCGTCGGTGGAAGATCTAATCTCTGGGGTACTTGGATCCCAGAGATTGGCGATGAGACTCTCGGTGCTTTCTTCCCTAGTGATGTTGTTGGTTACCTCAAAGGTGATCTGGTTCAAGGATACAAGAAGGCATTCAGGTATCTCACTGACTCGCAGCCTGGTGATGTCATTTACCTAGAGGGTGACGGCAAGCATGAAGTGAGTGCTTCAGAGATCGGCGACGCGAATCAGATGTTGGAAAATGCCTTGTCTGGATCAAAGTTCGATCTCATGCCTATCGCAGCTCAATTCAATGCCCCAGCGCCATATAAAATTTGCCCAAGGTGCATACAGCACTACCCTCAGCATCATCAATCGCATGTACGCCAACGATCAGTATCTCTCTGTTCTGCTCAACACAGAGGTCATCGCGGTTCAGCACACTGCCAGCAACACCTTGTGAGTACATTCTTTTATCGACCGAAGTTACCAACTGACGACGAAGGCGTAGTAACAAAAGCGTCAACGCTCTCAAGATCAGAGACAAATCCGCCAACACCATCAAAGAACTCGACGTCGGCAGAGCCAAAGTCATCCTCTCCGCTGGAACAATCGGCACCGCCTCCATTGCTTTGAACAGCGGTCTCGACCACCTCAACCCCCTAGTCGGCAAAGGCCTCATCGACCATAATGTCTGCTACGTGCGCTTCGCCAAGCAAAAGTCCGACACCGTCACCTCAAAGCCCCTCAATCTGAAAACACACCTCAAAGTCGGCGGTGAAGAATGTCTCGTCACAGTGACAATCAATGCGAACTTCTTCTTGGCGGGAAGTTCTGCGACACTCAACACGACGCACTTTTATCGTCGTGATGGGACGCTCATGAGTCCTACTAAGGATGCGGCTGATGAGAAGGAGAACTTCGACACTATTTGTGTGCTGTTTGAGTTTGTTGGGAAATTGGATGATGGGAATTCTGTGCTTAGTCTTCCGGGCTTGGATCCTGTGCTGGATATTCGTCGACCGCCGATCAAGCATGAGGTTCAGTGTGCTATGGAGGATATCATCCGCAGAGTTCGTGATGCTTTTGTTGGTGTGAAGCCCAACCAAGCTACATATGCTGACCCAGGCGTGTGTCCTGATCCTGGCCTGAGACCCCAGCATCTGGGCTTTGGCGTGTTTTCTCATGAGTGCGGAACCATGAGAATGGATGGGCCGAAAGGGCCTGGTGCTGTAGACTCTAACCTCAAGGTCAAGGGATTGGATAATCTTTGGGTTTGTGATCTTTCGGTTCTACCTGTTAGCCCTGAGGCCAATCCCTCGTTGACACTGGCAGCTCTTTCGCTGCGACTTGCTGAGCACCTGTGTGGTAAGAACCATTGAGCTAGGAAAGGGGTCTGTTCACTCCGTGGACTAGTGGGATAACTAGGGCGTTTGCATAATTGTTATCTAGATTGATATTGGAAGGATTCATTCATTTGTAATCTATGGTGGCTTTGATGTCATTCGTCCGTGGTCCCGGCCGAAGAACGGTCATAGAGCCTAAACTCCAAACACATTCGGCCGAAGTCCGGATTTAGCATCACGAATATCCATTTATTTTCGGATCTCTGTTTCCATACATAATGTGACCTACATCTCTATGCTTGTTCTTGATTCATTATCAAATTAAAGAATCATCATCTTTTCCAACACCAAAACCTCAAGACAACTTTCTTTCTTTCCCCAAACATAACCATGCCCGCGCAACAATTTGCAAAAGACCAGCCTGCAGGCTTCTCCAACCACATCGAAAGAGTTGCAATTGTCGGAGTATGTTCTACGAGGCGGTTTTATGCTCATTTCTCTAACGTTGCATAGGCTGGCGGTCGACAAGGTGCCCAGATAACTGAGCAACTCCTCAAGACTGGAAAACATACTGTCACTGCCCTGACTCGCATTGGCAGTAGTTCCAAGCTTCCGGAAAACGTCAGGGTTATCCCTGTTAATTATGAAGACGAGGAGGCTCTCGCATCAGTACTCAAGGATCAGCAGCTTCTTGTCATTACCCTCGCCGTCACGGTCGACCCCGAAGTCCACCATCGGATCGTTCGAGCAGCAGGAAAAGCTGGCATTCGCTACATCATTCCCAACATCTATGCCGCCAACGTTGTCATCGAAAACCAAGGTTCTGTAGACGATTTCTTCCCCGCCGCACCACCAATCAATCTCCTCAAGGAAATCGAGCGCGTTGGTGTCAGCTCTTGGATCCTTCTCGTCGGAGGCGTCTGGTTTGACTATAGTCTTCCCTCTGGAGAGTCTTTCATGGGGTTTGACATTGATAACCGCAAGGTTACCTTGTTTGATGACGGTGAGGCAAAAATCAACACTAGCACTCTGGCTCAGTTCGGCCGTGCTGCTGCTGCCATTGCAAGCCTCAAAGAGTTCCCAGACAACGAGGATGACCGGTCCCCAACTATCGCTCAGTTTCGAAACAAGCCTGTCTATCTGTCGAGCTTTTATGTCAACCAGAAGGATATTCTGAGAAGCATCCAGCGCGTCACGAACACGACCGACGCAGACTGGGAGATCAAGTATGAGAGCAGCGCTGATCGAATTGAGAATGGCAAGGCGATGGGGAGATCTGGTAATATCATGGGACTTGTGCAGGCTTATTATTCGTTCATTTTCTCACCAGAGGGCCAAAAACTGAAGACCCAAAACAAGCTGCACAATGAGCTTCTGGGGCTGCCTGAGGAGGACTTGGATCAAGTGGTCAAGGATTGTGTTGAAAGGGCTGAGAACAAGTTCAGGCCACTGTGACTGTAACGGGCCAATCGTTTAGTCCATTAAGCGCCCACGTCGGCACGGAATAGAAATGCAAATACAATTGTGGAGTTTGTTATTGTAATTTCGGTGAGGCGTAATCTACTCAGGCCAATTGCTAACCGCCAACTGGCAGATGTGAGCGCACAGCCTGATATGATCACTGGCTACCAATCACTGGCAAGAAATCGACTTGGTCAGCAGCCTGAAAATAATGCCTAGCACCAACAGCTGAAACAATGGAGGCAACACTCTCAGCGCCAGTTTCAAGGGGATAAAGAAAATCTCGATCTTACATCAAACCTCCTACTTAACTTCTGATCTTACCTTCAAACTGACACCTCTTACACAAAATTACACGCTTGCAATCGGATCTTAATCGTACTTTAGGTCTTTGACATTATGTCATTCGGCTTCGGCGTTGGCGATTTCATCGCTGTCGGGGAGCTATGCTGGAAGATCTACACGCGAGTATACAAGGTGTCGCGCGATGCACCTGAGGAGCTCCGGGCTTTGATCCAAGAACTGGGCAATCTCTCCAACACGGTGAACTTGCTAAATGAAGAAGTACAAGATCAGGAAGAGTGGATGAAACGCGCGGGAGAGAGACGGCTGGAATACACGTGCAAAGTCATGGGTCAAGTCAAAGCGACTCTTCAGAAAATGGATCAATTGGCAGATAAATATGCGGAACTCGGCAAGGGAGGTGGTCTTGAAGGCTCAAGACGTCCATTTCGAATCCAATGGAACCGAGTCAAATTCGCCTTTGAGGTGTCTAGCATCAACGAGCTTCGTGCCAAGGTTTGGATCCCAGCACAACCAAAGTTGCATGATGCATTAACGTTCTCTAGTTCATGTCTCACAATTTCCACCTAACCCTTCTTCTGCAAGGTGCTCAAAAGTAGGTCTATTCTTGGCTTTTCTAACGTACCCGCTGACGAGCGAGTTCATCCCTGGAACGGATTGAGAATCAACAATCAAAAACGGACATGAAGCTGGACGAGCTTCGAAACCTCATGATAGGCCACCGCATTTCGCCCGAGAACCCTCTCCTGAACGCTCCGTTGGACGATGAAGACCGAGCAGAACTCAGCGCAGCATTCTTGAGAAGTTCAGAGATTGGTGACAGGCCTTGGGCCTCAATTGGAATCGATGACTGGCTGCATGCAGGGAAATGGTGGTTGTTAAAGGTACACGATGAACTAAGGATTGAAATACATGGAGGTCTAATATTTGATCCTGGCAGGCTCGGTCCGAATTCGACCATATGACGCAAGGGTATTTCGATACAATTGAAGCCTATATCAACCTGCTCAAGGCGTGTTGGATCCTGACCGACATGGTCTCAATACACCCGCAACGTACACATTTGGGCGCATCTAATGACAGACGAAACGACGACATCCGAAATCTTAGCCAGGTAAAGCAGGTCTGCCCCTTGCCAGCAATTAGACTGATATATCAGATTGCGAAAACAAGTTTAGAAAATTTCCCTGTTGTCGACTTTAAACTTCAAGACCTCGCGGACGATACCATGAAGATATGGCCCCAAGCTCCCCCTTCAAGTCCGATCCGGAGTCTCCAGCAATTCGGCATCGGTCGCGATAACCTGAGCTGGCAGACTTCGAACCGAGAAGTTGTATTTCAATGGTATGAGAGGATACTACAATTGATCTACTCTCAACTAACCAAATCCATAGTTTCGTAGAAATCAGGTATAGGGCGGAAGAAGATTTTGAGTATACGTGGGAGGAATGTTTTCTCCTGGTAGGGATGCCCCAAGAGGGTTTTTATCTTGATCTGGCCGTGCGCGGTTTTTCGGCTCAGAGCATTTGGAAGCTGAGATGTAAGTGACGTGCCTGTAGTAAGAGCCAGGAACCGGACTTTAATTCTTTCTTTTCAGTTGAACCAGTTGATAAGTATGATAGGCAAGATCCAAAGTGGGCGGGCGGTTCAACTCGATTATCATTCTTGGAACGCGAGCTGGAGAGGTCAGGAACAGCATTCTTCTTCAGGCATACAAAAGGAAGGTTAATCCTCTGCTCCTACTGCTCTAATATTGACTTCTGTCAGACAAACATGCGTTTCTGGCGATTCTTTGGGGATTTCACCTCTTTGCATCAGCATTTCAGCCAGCATCTCTGAGCGTATCGATAGTCCATTCTTTATCTGTGCTGGCTAACTGGCCGGATCTATATTGGAGCTGCCTACTGCTTCCTAGTTATGACATTGGTAGCCCAGTCCGATCTGATAGGCTTGCGATACTATTAAGGGCAATCGTTGATGATTTAGCCAAGATAGGCGACAAGGATAAGTACCAGAGTCGAGAGTTTCTTGCTAAGGACTGTTTGAACATTAGTATGCCATTGGGTACGTTTGTTTGGAAACTTATCTGTTGGCATTGTGATAAGTTCGCGGACTTCAAGTCTCTCCTCGAAGGATTTAATCCTGCAGAACCTCTACGCGACTCCTTGCTTCAAACGGCATTTCTCCGACTGGACCGCGACTTCCTCGACCAAGTGATGCAGCTACGGAGGGATGAAAATGGATGGCATCCGCGTGATGTGCTCGTCATGGTCGAAGCTGCTCTGAGCTCCGACGATGTCGGATATCTTTTATGGATCTTTGACACAGTCGCTGCCAGTGTGCTCTCTGAGCAGCAGACGGCGATTTCCCAAGTGGTTTATCGCAGCAAGCAACTAGAACATATTGATGCCATGATGCAAGTCGTCGATCCCCGACCGGCAGATGTTGCGGCAACCCTCGCTTGGTTTCTAGGCTCCAGCGACGAACAAGGTTTCACAGACTTTCTACACATCGTTCACTCTCATGGTGTCGACTTTAGCAGCAACATAGCCGACGATGTGAATTTCTTGAATTTCTGTACTACCTTTGTGGCTGGATGCTGTCGCTTGATAGAGAGCCAATGTTCTGATATTCTGGGCCTCTATATCGACTCCCTCAGGGAATTAGGCATCAGGTTCCACAGGAATGAAGGTCGTAAGAACACTGAGTCGTCTCAGTTGGCCATTCTCCCAGCGTTAGCCTCCCCTGACTCATCATTCCTCCGAGTTCTGTTGGAACGAGAAGTCGTACAGGCAGATGTACCACCTTTTATCTTGGAGTACGAATCAGAAGATCCTATTTCAGAGATGGAAGTCACGGAGCTCGCTCAATATCCCCCACCTCTAATGCCACATTGGCCTCTTTACCTCGCCATTGTCCTTGTTTGTGATACAGAATTTCTTAGGCTAATTTGTCAACACGGAGCTTCATTGCAACAAGAGATTAAAAGCACCCAAGACAACGAAAGCGAGGTTCAAGGAATAATTGAACGTATTTCCAACTTATCAAGTCTGGAAGATGCTCGATTGGAATACATGGAGGCACTCTGGTTTTGCCACAACCTTATTCAAGTGGGAATGAAAGGAAGGAAACACGAGGATCTTAACAGCATCTTTGCAACTCATGATACACCGGATCATGAAGAGGCTTGGCGATGTATGGAGGGCCTTCTGTACCGCGATAGCTTCTTTCTTAGCTGTTCATTCCTATGTCATGAGTCCTTGAAAGGTAGTTTGAAAGGCCTTCCTGGCGCATGCTCGGAGTTGATTTCTAGGTATACGGAGTACCCCGAACATTACTCTAAGCACCTTCGAACACAGACGAGCTGGGATATATGGCGTCGGGATGCATTGAAGATTTTGACGAGGTAAATACGAGGAGCTTTGATCGTTAGTTCCAAGACGATGCACCGTGAATGGTGGTCTCTTGACACCGTTGGCCTTTTATGATTCGAGTGTTCCACAACTAGAACAGTACCAAAAGGGATTATTCTTATATTGCAAAGTCGAGGGAAGCATTCTGAGCAAAAGTCGCTGGCTTAGAAACCCCAGTCTTGCAGATATGAAGATGTAACACCGGTTGATTCTACCTACATCAGACATAACTGCTTCTGGTCAGAATCTCAATGTAACCTGAGCTAACTTAGTTCCTACGAACATAGCATTAGCTTTCGAGTAGATATGGCCTTTTACGCGACACATTGGCTTAGATGAAGTTGTCAGAAACTCAGAACCTGTGCTAGAAGGGCTTATAATAAGTTCAACCCACTGCGATAGGCTTATGCATAGCGAACAGGAACGCCACAATAGTTCCTGAAATTTCAGATGTATATTCACCCCAGACACGAACTAAAAATCCTAAAATGGTTGGTTTTCGCCATCTGTTTGAAAATGCCGTTGGGGAGGTATCTCAGACTGGTTCTCCTCGAATTCTCATTCCGTGATTTCTGGCTCGCGCCTTGTATGACCTTGCAGCTCTCGCAATCCTACCGTATGGAAGTGCTGACAGCAAGAGAACAATAGCGAGTACTGGCAAAGCTGTAGCAAAATAGACCCAGAATAGACCATGACCAGGGGAATAACTATCAGACATACTGAAGAGGCTCGAGACCCATGCCAAAGGCACGAAGACAAGAGCCAAGAAAGTCAGGCGCTTTGTGTTTATAGCCTCCAAAATCGAACGTCGAGAGTCAAGTAGCTGAATGAGTGACGTCGCTACCATCACCATCTGCTCAAGGGATTGACTATAATCGTGTAGTTGGTCGCGAAGGTAGTCAATGTCGTTAAGGACGCCATTCCAAACTGCAGCATCGTCGCTTGGGAGTATATGAGAGCTGATAACATCTTTCAGGATGCTAAGTTTCCGGTGGCTGCTCCTGCTGCGCCGTTTCCAGCGCTGGAGATCTAGCAGGACTTCATCGTGCATACGACCTGCTTTGAGTTGATGTGAGTACTGATATTGCTTGGAGCATCGACTTATCAGATAGTTGTAGATGTTCCATTCGGATAAGGTGATATAGATCGGGTAGTAACCAATACTTAGTACGCTCAGAGAAATCAGGTTTGATCCTGGCGGTGGACTAGCCTGAAGGTAATGTACGATGCTTTCCATCATTGATGCCTTATTCCAGGTCTCTCCGGGAGGAGAATTTTTGAAGGCGGAATAGGGTTCTGGTGCTCGGAAGTCTTCGAAACCACCGTTCGAAACACTGGCTTGGTATGTTGATATGAGTTCTGCACCAACCCGGTGAACAACAGTTGTGACAGGAGGATCAACGAGGAATAGGCCTATGATGGTTAAGCAATTGAAGCTGCTTTTAAACGGAATGCTTACAAATATTCATGTCTCCAATTTTCCTGATGATGAAAGAACAGCATGTTTGCACTAAGGCCAGCCGTCTACCGGGAAGAGTGACCAGCCGACGGACATGACGCGGAACATTTGAGCTTGTTTTCAAGTCATATGGTGCTTTGTTCAGCTCAGCATCCGTTCCTTCGAGGGCAATTACCTTCTGGCAGTGAAGATGAATATGATTCCTCGTTGCTATGGATGAGGGAAGGGTTGCTAGTGATGGAGGCGGTGATGTTTTCTCTAGATTCGCGAAGGCAGCATGGATATAGTCTGCAAAGAACAAAGGGTCTATATCTAGCTTCTCTCCAAGGAGTATCACGAGGCCGGGCGAAATATTCTCGACAAACACAAATCGCGTCGAAATGGATGTTGCAGGCTTTAGAAGCTGGGGGATCTTATCGTTGGGCACGTCAACGCGTCTTGGTTGCAATGATTGATCGGTGTAGTCAAGATACGAAACCTTACTTTCACCAACACAATCATGTTGAAGGTAGTTTGAAAGACGGGAAACGCATGGGTTCGCTCGAGCACGATACTCGACGAAGTTTTGGTATGATGGTGTAATCATGGTGAGCGGTATGTTGGGGGGGTAATTTGACAACAGGCAATGAGAGGGACGTGGCTGATTTTATGTGATATGCCTAGGTCTGCGAAATCACAAATTTCCAACCATTTTCACACAGCCTCGAAATTTACTAGGCTCAGCCATTACATGCGGTTTTACTGTTGGTGTCTGCACTTCCAAGCGGGGTAACGCAGACCAACAACACTGCACGCCTCGTTTTTCAACCTCCAGCCAATGAGTGCAGCCTCACGGAGCCCGAGGGAAGACTTTTCTTATCATGGTGCTTTATCCCCTCGAAAAATACCTGCAATTATCTGAGAGTGGCATAGTTATCTTTATACACCGAAGTGAACATAAGGAGCCCACTGTAGCTGCGTGCCAACTTCGTGCTCCTCCTCTACACTCACGATATCCCTTCCATTCTCATCCTTACAATCCTTCTTGTCTCCAACACCATCACTACTGCCATCCCTTGACACTGGACCTCGTCTTACCGAGGAATGTTTCCCCTGTTTCTGCCCCTTAACCCATTTATCTCTTAACTCCCTGGAAGCCTGATGCAACCCCCAACTCACACTGTCGTCACTCAAACCCAGATCCCTCATGGTCTCATACGTAGTCCTAGCCATATCCACACAGCATTGATCACTAACCTTCCATAAAGTACCAATGACATGGCGAAAACCAGCCAGTTGGTACGCACTGATTAGATGAATACTCTCGTCAACCAGGTTATACCGCTTCATCTGTCCGGTGCCACAAGCAGAGAGATACGCGAGGAACGGCGCGTGCTCGCGAAGATTCATTCGCTGTAGGTCAGCGACGCGAAAAGGATCTTCTTTCCAGTCTTCCAAACGTAGATGACTATTTGAAGGGTCGTTCTCATCGGTGTAGCCGTGACCAGCGAAGTGAAATACAGTGCAGTCCAACAGACAATTGGACACCTCTTCTTTGCATGGCCTGGGTTGAACGGTCTCCAAACCAGCTGAACCGCATAGTTTCTGTACAATGTCTATCTCCTTATTTGCGTATGGTAACGATCCGCTATCTGGAGTATGCTGCATCCCTACAAGCAAAGCTCGCGGTACAGCCTTGCTGGAGAACGATGAGGAAAGATCTTTCTGGCGACCACGCATAATGGCCCTGATAGAAGAAGAGTAGGAAGAGACTACTCTATCCAGTACAGTCTCAGATAACTCTTTTCGGTGATGTCCTGCGGCATGTAGTGGGAAAAGAGTTAACAGAGCTGTAGGTATCCACCATACATGAGGCCAAGCACCCTCTCCAGGAGGTTGAGAGTAGCCCAGAGCTTCCAATACTGGCTGAGTGATATTATCCCACATCCACTCTAGGACCTTTTGGCTACCAAAGTCGCCCGCACGAGCAAATTGATATAGGTCATTTGTGATATTTGGAAGGGCAAGCGATCGTATCTGGTGTTTCTCGATGAGTAGTGCATCACATCGAGCACGACTAACATTGATGACGACGATTGGGCCATACTTCGCAGCCTCAAACATTTCTGTTTCTGTCGGAGCAGTCCAGAGGTCCTCGAACCCAGGTAACTTCCGGATCTCAACGATCAACTCCTCTAGCTCCTTTGCTAGGTCATGACGCTTGTTGAGTCCAGAAACGTGGCTTTGAAACGAATTACTGATGTTAGATGAAGCTGTAGTGTTCGGACCCTTCAACTCATCACGAAGGTGCATGTAAGCCTTAGCTTGTTCAGAGGACAGCTGTCCCAACTGCAAAGGACCCAGCAACATCTCCTCACTATACTTTGCGAGCACACCGCGTCCAAGCTCAAGTACCTGCAGCGCCTCAAAGGCCGGTCTGTCTGCTTGTAAAGCTGCTGCTGCCGCACTGCACGTCATACCGACTCTTGAGCCCGCAGCATGCTGTTTATCGGAAGTCTCATGTGATCTAGTGATTAACTGTGGCAGAAGGCCCGTGATGACTTGTGCGGCCTGGTAGGCTTTCTGTTTGTCGGGACAGCACTGTAACAGAGCCGAGCCAGCTCTGACACGACTTATGGGAGGAGCATTGGTGTTTTGCAGAGCCTCGAGAAAACATTCGGAAGCTTTCTCGAGATTTGAGCTTTCCTTTGTGCTGTCTCTAAGACGGTAACCCAGGCTGGTGAGCATTTCTGCCCGGTACTGATGGGCTTCTGGGACTTCGTCGAGTGCTTCCCTCTGGAGTCGAGTACACTCATCGAGTATTGCTTGGTCTTTTGTCATGCCATACTTAATAACAAGGATAGCCTGTAAGTTATTCTTGAAGGACCATGTAGGGCGGTTGTTTGTTGTGATGGCAATCGCTTTCCTCTCCAACTCTATGGACTCCTCCAGATCCTTCCAGAGACGTGGGTCTGTTCGAGATATTGATGATCTGAGATTCAGTTGCATGGCAAGCCTGTCAAGATAAATCGCTTTGTACGGGTGATTGTCAGACTTTGCATCTGCAGCCTCTCTTGATAATTCGATCGCTCTGTCAAGATCTTGTCTCTTATCTTTTCTCAGGTATCTGTTACTGAAGAGATCGGCGAGGGTGGAAAGAATTTGTGGCCGTTTTGAGTGATGGATCGGAAGCATTTCGAGAGCCATCTCAGTTATGCGAACGGCTTCTTCAAGATCTACCAACTGACCCATCCTGTCGTACTTTCGATTCAAGCCATCTGCTACTGCGTCGAGGTACAGCGCCTTGGCAGGCCCATACGGTGTCAGATCGGCAGCTTTGCTTGCAGCATTGATAGCATCTTGCAAGTCTTGCAGGTCCCACGACCTATCAAACTTTTCCAATAAATGAGTTGCTAGATTATTTAGCCACTTCGCCTGATCTGGATGACTGTCTGGTGTCAGGGTGATGGCCTCTTGTGCCAACTCGATCGCTTCGTCGTAGTCGACCGAGTTACCTGTGGCCTCAGCTTTGAGATCTAACTTCGCTGACAAGTTGTTCAAAAACAGAGCTCGCGTTGTTGAGTCTGATGTTGAAGCAGCTGCGCGTCTGCTCAAGCTGATTGCTTCTTCCAGGTCTTCCAAAGAACCTGTGACCAAGTGCCTGTTGCTCAGATGGTTTCCAAGGTTGTTCAGCCACTTAGGGAGTTCCGGATCATCTTTTGCAGTGACAGAAACGGCCTGTTTTGCTAGGAAAATACCATATTCCATATCCTTTAGATCCCCGGTGACAGAGAACCTGGTCTTCAAAGATGCAGCGAGATTACTCAGGTATCTGGCGCTGCGTGAACTCGTCAACTCGACCGCTTTTTGTGACATTCGTATGGCCTCTGCAAGGTCTTCGCTGTCCTCTGTGACCATGAATCTGTCCTGAAGCCGGTAACTGAGGGTGTTTGAGCAGTCTGCCAGTTCGGCATCGTTATCTGTTATCGCATCGATAGCCTCTTTCGACACAAGAATGGAGGCATCTAGATCCACAAGCATCTCAGTGCTAGCATATTTATCGTTGAGAAGATTACCAAGCTCTGTTAAATGCTTAACGCATGTCGGATTGGCGCTGATCACTTGCTTCAGGTATACGATAGCCTCGTTAGTATCAGCCATATTATATCGACTGGGATTTCTCAGGTCTTCTTTCGCTGATTGATCAGAGTTCTATGACCTTGGGAAAAGATAATGGTCAGCTCAAGGCTCTTGTAATGAACGATCACTGGGTAGCATTTATCGGGCACCATTAACAGTGAGTGAGCTGAGAGGCGGCATGGCTGCTTGCACTTTTGGAGCGGGGTAGAAAATGTACGGTAGACTGCGCGCCTCAATGTGCTTCGTAAACCGGTACAATATATCCTTTATTAAAAGTGATTGGGAATTGGATACAAATATCATCAAGGCTTTTGACCGCAATATACTGATACCCTGGACTAGGCAGCGTCTCTTCAGTGTCCCGAGCACTCCAAGCGTTCTAAAACTGTAACCAGTCTCGCTACGCGTGCCCCTTGACCGCTTTGGGGCTAGTACCTTACCAACGCGCGGGACATGACGCGAGGGGCAACAGCGCAAGTCCCATTGACTTTATTTCCTCCATCTTGTTCTCCTATCGACCTTATTAATGGCAAAGCATTCATCACCGTAGCCATCCAGCAAATCCAACATGTCTTCCTCATCCAATCTTGGTCCCGAAACGGAACGACAACGTTTCAGGGTTATTAGACGAAAGGTTAGTACGGTCCACAGTATTGCATGCACCTGTGCTGACTGCTGGAGATATGCGAACCGTGCCATGATAGAAAGTCTTACTGCGATGCAAAAAACCCAACATGCTCTAGCTGCAAGTTGAACGGTATCGAGTGCCAATATAATATGTTTGTTCTTCGCGTCGATGATGCACCTGAACCGTACGTTTAAACACATGAGTTTGGTGGTGAAGATATGCTTATCAGTGCTAGCAGAGGCGCCAATGAGACTGAGTCTTCACATTTCGATGGGCGCGTCGAGACAGCTGAGGGCACCTCCGACCGAATTCTTTCACTTGAAGAATTGAGGAATGAGTTGAAAGACTTCGAGGATGAAGGGAAGAAGCGCCGCAGTGAAGAGGATGATGTTGACATGGTCGGCGCCGAAGATGAACCATTTAATTTCAATACAGTGACTGAAATAATCCCAAGGGAGGGCTATCATCTTGGCACTTCCGACATGGAAGTCGAAGACTCAAAATACCAAGAGGACGAAGAAGATCATGAGAGCCCCAGATCAGCCATATCGGCCAGATTGGCCAGTCTGGCCAGTTTGCGCAATAGCCATCATTATCCACCGTCAGTTTCTGGTCTACCGTCACACTATGACCAGTATGACCAGGACACTATTATCAATACCTACTTCGAAGGTATCAACCAAGCCTACCCGCTATTCACTGAACAAGACTATGAGGATTTTCACAACCACTGCAGAGAGCAGGGTTCTACGAAAAATGAGTGGTGTGCCATCTATGTCATGCTGGCATTATCTCTGAGAACCGCTCCCAAGGACGAATACCCAGGAGATGATGAGAAATTCATCAGCTCGGCCTGCGCATATGTGGATAGACATCTGTACATGTTGTCAACTGACACAGGGCTCCAGGTTGTTCTGGGGATAGCCCTATATTTCATGACGACATCGAATCTCCAACGGGCCGGGTTCATGCACGCCATAGCTGTCAAGCTGGTCTACAGATTGGGATACCATAAAATGTTTGGGGAGACCGCCAAACATGTCTGGATAGCCTACATCATCGACCGAGATCTGTCGCTACTCACAGGCGAGCCATACCTGATGCAAGAGCACGACATTGACCCTTCAGTTGAGGATCTTCCTGAGGAAGGCGAAGGTACTCTGTACAACTATGAGAATATGTTCAGCGATAAGGATGACTGCCGCTTTGAGATCTTCAAGTTTCGCGCTCGATTGGCGACTATCCAAGGCAAGATATTCGACCTGGTCTATTCAGTTCGCTCTTCGCAACTCTCCTTCGATCAGAAAGAAACCGTGGCGGATCGCTTGGACGAGATGCTGGAGAAATGGGTTGAGTCGATCCCTGTGCAATTCAAGAGCGATGCACACCCAATTTTCATGAGTGGGCAGAAAAATATCTTTAAACAACTACATGTAACATACTATCACTGCATCTTCTCTGTTCGAAAGGCGACTCTACGCAATCTGGAGTGGGTGGACCGGTTGTTGAAGTTTGACGAAGCTTGCAAACCATCCGATTCCGATACCCCATTGCTACCATCGAATTGGTCAGGTTTGGTCACAGCTGCACGGAAGTGCTTGGACATAGTAAACAAGGTGGAAAGCCGCGAAAAGTCATTCCATTGGTAAGGCGTGCTACACATCAAATTGTACCGATCTGTAACTGACAATATCTAGGAGCTGTACTCATGCGACACAAGCGGCCATGACGATCTTGGCTGCGAACAACATAACTCTCTCGGCGCACGATCTTCACGATTCGATTGACAAAGATCAACAGAGACTCCATATCGCGCATGGCCAAGTTAGCGATCGGCTGTACGAAGATCCAACGGGTTCGACCGAGAGGTTGTTTAACACTTGCGGGGAGCTCATTATTAAGGCCCAGGGGTCGGTGCGACGATTCAGTGAGAGCAGAGGTATGTAGGACTCATGATATAGTCAAGACATATCCAGAATATTGAGAAATCTGCAGAAATACGCTTATGATGGATGGTTTGCGTATCTTTACTATTTGTCAATGAGAATTTAGGTGAAGGCATCACGTGATGTGAAAAATCAGAATGTCGCGTGGACTCATCTCGTACGATAATCAGATCTTGAATTATCTTACTCATCACAACTCAAATATGAACTGCACCATATTATAGTACTCAGAATGGAGGAACTACAAATCAAGCCTTCTGGAATCTTCATGCAACATGACTTCATCACACCAGAGCATGAACAAAAACTCATTCATATTTTCGAAAATGAGCTAGAGTGGCCAGTCCGAGGGGGACGACTCTCGCTTCACTACGGATACACATTCAGCTACAAAACATTCGGCATCGATGAAGAAACACCCTTCAAGCCGTTTCCAGAATGGCTAGTACCTTTATTGCCGACAACCGAAGGCCGTCCGCCGGATCAGGTCTGTCTTCAGCAATATGCCCCAGGAACAGGGATACCGCCTCACGTTGACACCCACGGCCCCTTCGATCAGCTCTACTCACTATCTCTCGGTTCACCGCTATTCATGCAATTCGCAAACAAGGAAACAGGCGAGAAGGTCGATGTTGACTTGTTACCGAGGAGTATGATGCAGATGAGCGGTGATTCACGATTACACTGGACTCATGGCATTAAATCTCGAAAAACAGACACTCGGCCTGATGGGACAGTACGACTACGGCAAATTCGATGGAGTCTTACATATCGTTGGCTTCGTGAGGGTGCAGAGTGTGAATGCGGGAATGAAAAGCTCTGTGACACCGCACAACGACGAAAAGGAATTGAGAGGGAATATCGATGGAAACAATACGAAGAAGACGCCAAGGCACCACAGTCTTAGTTCATTATATTCATGAGCTATTAGTATATATATTCCGCAGCGGCGGAAACATTAGAAGATAACTATCTAAGGCTTAGGAGAGAACCAAGTCTCCAGATCAATAGCCCAATCAACAACACCACCAAAGTTCAAGCTCTTGGCCCAGTCCGTACGCTTCTGCTTCGTCGTAGGTCCCATATAAGCAACCCAATCAGTCATGCCCTTGCCCTTTGTCCCAAACG
Source organism: Fusarium pseudoanthophilum (assembly GCA_013395995.1). Lineage (NCBI taxonomy): Eukaryota > Fungi > Ascomycota > Sordariomycetes > Hypocreales > Nectriaceae > Fusarium > Fusarium pseudoanthophilum. The sequence goes on from JAAOAR010000284.1 coordinate 31,417, forward strand.
TCATGATATCCGAGTCCGAGTCTTTATCATACCACGTCTTGGCCGTGACGCCCTTCTTGCCCTGCTTGGCGTCGTAGGCAATCAGCCGAATCTCCGCGTCGGAGAGGTATCCGGCCTCGCCGGTGCAGACGCCGGGCTCGGCCTCGGAGACACTGAAGGAGCCGGTGAACTGGCACGTTGGGCCGGTGCACTTGGGGTCCTTCATGCGGAAGCTGCGGCCGTAGCTGGAGATGCCGATGACGATCTTGGCGGGGTCGACGCCGGCCTTGGTGATCATTGCGAGGGAGTCGAGGGTTTCGGTCTTGTTGACGTGGGAGCGGAGACAGTTGCCGTTGGGGCAGCCGGAGCTGATGAACTTGTTGCCGTAGTCTGTAGGTAATTAGTATGTATCTTTGATGGAGTCAAAGGAAGGGAACATACCCCATTGACCGTGGAGATCGTAGGTCATGTAGACCATGTAATCAACAAGAGGTGCAATCTTGGTAACAGGGAAAGGCTTAAGATACCAGTACGCAGCAGGAAGAGCAACAGAGATAGTCTTGCCGCTCTTTCCAATCTTGTTCCTCATAACCTGAAGGAACGCAACGTAGTTGGCAGTATCGGTAGAAGAACCATCAGAGCCAGCGGAACCAGGATACTCCCAATCGAAGTCAACACCATCAAGCTTGTGGTTGTTCAAAACAGTCATGATGTTGTAAGCGAACTTGTCACGGTTCGCAGGCTTGATAGCATCACGGTAAAGCTGGTACGTAGACGCATCAGTTGAACCAGCCCAGCCGCCGAAGGAGATGATCTTCTTGAAGCTGCCCTTGACCTCCTTGAACTTGAGGAACTGTGCGCGAACGTCGGGTTGGAGAAGGACGGAGAAATCGGACTTGAGACCGGCAAAGGCAAAGTGAATGTGAGTGTAAGGAGTGGTGACCTGGGAGAGCTTGGTGACGTCCATGTTCAAGCAGGGTCGGCCGAGGTTGTAGCCCTGGAAATATCCCACGTTGAGGAACTTGGCGGGCTTCTTGGTGTTGCCGACGATCTTGGTACCGCAGTTTCCAATACAGCCGGGAGTGTTGGGCTGGCTTGTACCGGGGGCACCACCCTTGGCTGTAGTGTTGGTGCAGAACTCGGAAGTGATGCCGCAGAAACCATAGCCGGAGCAGCAGGCGTTAAGAGGGCAGGGGTTCATATTGGCGAGATCCCAGCCTGTCTTGGCACTAGAAGGCTTCTTGGATCCTGGCTTTTGAGGACCGCAGACAGCGCCGGCGATGGCGAGAGGCATAGGGTTCTTTCCCTTGCTGAGACAGATAGGCTGACCGAGCTGAAGACGGTTGCAGCCTGCAAAGCCCCAGGTGTTCTTGTTAACATCCTCAATGAACTTCTGCGTGATACCAAAGTTCTGACCGAGAGAGTAGCATCCATCGCCAGACTTGATCTTGTAAATGAAACATGTACCGTCCTTGCTAGGCTGGGGCGTCTTGTCGGGAAGAGTACCAGCAGAGCAGCAAACCCACTGCTTAGGAGCGAGTGTAGAGCAGAAGTTCTTGGCGGGGTTGTACTTGTTGAAGTTGGCGGTAGTAACCTTGCACTTCTTGGCGAGAGAAGCGCAAGAATCGCCGGAGACGACTTGAATGGCTTTGCAGTCCGCGCGAGGGGCGAGAAGGGACTCAACACCTGCGAAACGAGAGCGCAGCTCAACGTCGCGGGCCTTGACGGTGCTGGTGGTCAAAACACCAAGGTTGATAGACTCCTTGGAAGCTTGAGCGATGCTGACACACTGACCGTGAGACCAAGTCCTCACAGCGTTCTGGACAGCTTCAAGACCGTTCACGTTATCAGCTGCATACAGACCAATAGTCGCAGTAGTCTTGTCATTGGCATTGCAGACCTGGAAAGCCTGGACGCCCTTCTGAAGACGAGGAGCAGATTGACGAAGAATGTTAGCAGCACTGTCCTTTTGGACTTCACCGCCGACGTAGACACCAGCGATGGAAGAACCTGACTTGGCGAAGAGAATGGTGTTACCGCACGTAGCACCGTTATCAAGATACTCCGCCAAAAGACCAGCAGCACCAGCGACATTACCACCAGATCTCAGCACAGCCCTTCCATAAGCCGAGCTAGTCTTCACAGTAGCCTTCTCAGCACCGCAATTACTAGCCAGCGAAACAGAGCTCTCGGCCGCTCTAGCCTGGACCTTGGTACCCTCATCCCTCCTAGTCTGTGTAGAAGTCTCGGTAACGCAGGTATACAGCGTCGCGCTCTCGCTGTAATCATTCTCAACATTGAGCGCAAACAGCATGGGCAGAGAACATCCCGCGAGTTCCTCCAGGCTGTGAAGCTGCGTCCAGTTGGCAGGGTCGTTGCCCGCGATGCTGCACGGCTGGGGACATCCTTCGGTCAGAGGGCTGGAGATGGGGTCTTCGGTCTTGATCTCGCCGACGGGGGGAACGGGGTTCACGTCGCCGGGGTTGACATCGTCTTGCGCGGAAACAAAGAATGAAAGGAATGTGAGAAGGAAAAAAGTAAAGAGTGAATTAGCCATCGTGGGCAAAGCAATAACTTGACTCAAACGGTCAAGATGTGTTCAAAAAGAGTGACTGATGCGGGATGAAGGAGGAAAAGGGAGGGACAGAGAGGCTAAGCGTCATGTTTTTAACGATGGAGGCGCCATTATTGGGAAAAGAGGCGTAGTTCGTCGTTAGTGGAATGGACTGGCATGTGGACGGCGTACAATTTGGGATGATGCGCGTTGACTCGGTTGTGCCGTTGTGGATGGGTAGAGGGTCGAGCTAGTTCTGACCCCCCTGGCTAAGGTGGTGCTAGTGCAGGAACATGGTGGTCTCGTTTTTTTGCTGTAAGGCTGCTGACCCTTGCGTTAGACCCCGGACGATATGATCCTCAGAGCTATCAGTGTTTCCGATTGACAGAATGACATTTCACACTGATAGATTGGCGACGAACCTCTCTTCCGTCAACTCTTTTACTTGGTATCATCACTCTTCTCAGAAATGACTGCCCCAATCTTCTCTTCTCGCTTCCTCACAATTTGTCACATCTTCAGACCAACCAACAGCACTTTTCTGCTCCCCCTGCTTAAGTCCGGTGATTTCCTCTTTCGCCCAAGTATCTGGGTCTAGATCTCAAAACAGGCTGTTATCGCTTATCCCCCCTCCAAAAACACCCGTTAGCCTCCCCACCCAGTCTCTCACTGTTTTCTTAACAATAATTCTGTCGGGGATAAGCGCTAAGGCAAGAAGGCCCTTTTGTCGCGCGATTTGTTACAGGGATTGGTGAGAATACCCCTGGTCTAGATTGAATACAGAAGTTGCCGGTCCCCGACGGAGGAGCAATTGTACCCGAGCGAGTGCATAATGCACGTTTTACGCGCCCTGGGCTGATGGGTAATTTTAAATTATGAGGCTTTTGTGATATTTTCGTGGAGAAGAGCGCTTGAGGAGAGTAAGCCACTGACGTTGTAATATCCGTGAGAAGACGGGGAGAAGCTCGTGACAGTTGAGTTGACACCTGTCGCTGGAGTAAGGACCCTGAGAATTGACAGTTCGAACCGATGACCCGTTTTTGAAGACAGTGACTCAGTTCATTATCACGGTTAGATAGCCAACAGCCTAACCCCGTTATGGAAGTTGATTCATCTCGGAGACTTGGCATTCTCTCACTTGAACCCGGCCCGAGGCTCCGTCGGTGTTTTCGCTTCAGCCTTAGGATTTTTTTCATCAAGGTTGTAACGTTATGTCGGCCGACAGACAATAACCCCCAAATTACCCCCAATGCCACTTCAAATACTCAGCCAGCCATAGCATCTGGTCTCAGTCCGTACCACGTGTAAAGATCTACAGGCTGGGAAATACAACGGCTTTATCTCATAACGATTTGCAGAATCAGTGAAGATCACCATTTACAGCTGGAGTTTAGACTTTTTAGCACATGCTCGGTCGGTTGATCAGTGGAGTAGTGCTGCTGCCTTGTGAGGAAACGGTGAGGTTGGTAAATTGTGGTTAGATTCATCCGAGGATGTTTGTGTAATTTCCTGCCAATTTCCGCTACTCGTGAACTCAATTTGTCACGATGCTACCTGATGGTGTTCAGCTGAAAATATGCTTTCGGTTAGGAAGGGTTACCCTGGACTGGCGAGGTGAGGTGAACTTTAAACGCGAAAATTTGCCGACGATAATGGAATGCTTGGGCTTAGTTAGAATGCTTGAATGCTGGATTGAATACATAGATTGGAAGTTATCCGGTTAATGTCTACGGAAAGTTGTTTCTTATGTATGATTGCGTTCATATGTTCGCGATTATCGGGAGTTTGCAAAATTGTTATCATTCTTATCTGATAAGTAACTACAATCGTGAGCTTCCAGGTACTGTCCTCGGGGGGTAAGAAAACAGCAAACCTTAATATAGGGTACTAAAATAAACTCATCAAAAGCCATCCTAATCTTAGACTATATTACCTAAGTCTTTTTATCATTCAAGATCAAGGTCCTGTATTTTCTTTCTTCCCCCAGACTGTATCGGACTCTAACAGTCTAACTTCAAGTAGTGGTTTAATAATATTGAATAATTATTTCGTTAGAATTGTGTCGATTTGATGTTATAGATTTGCGCAAAATGTAACATAAAATGCGATGAGGGAGAAATAATGATGTCATTCATAGCATCTGTCCCCTGCCAATAACCTATGCTCAACGTCACGTCACAGTGATACATGGATGGCTTCAACGGCGACGTTGCGTAAATATATAGGATATGTCCTCGTCTCGAATTGAGATTCCCATCCGAAGTTGCAACAAATTCCAGCTTCCAGCTTTTATCTTATTTTGAACTACTACTCCAAACCTGGTATCATCAACAGTTCATCACAATGCAATCCATCCTCCAGAAAACAACAGGCATCGGCCCCCAGGTCATCAAGCCCGAGCATCTGGAAGGCCGCGTCGCAATCGTAACAGGCGGCGCCCTCGGGATCGGCTACGAAGTATCCCGCGCCCTCGCCCACGCAGGCTGCAAAGTCATAATGATCAACCGAAAAGAAGAACAAGGCGACGAAGCCATCTCCACAATCCAAAACGAAAAGTCCGACGCCAAAGTGGACTGGAAAGAGTGCGACATGGGAAACCTCGCTCAGATCCGTGAAGTATTCGGTGGTCTGCGAGAATCTCTTGATAGGCTTGACTTTTTGGTTCTTTCGGCGGGTATCAACACGAATCAGTTTGGGTTGGATCATGATGGGATTGAACGACATTTTGGGGTTAATTTTCTGGGGCATTTTTATGTTTGTAACCAGCTTTGGCCGCTATTGAGAAAGACAGGGAAGATGGAGAATACACCGCCGCCGAGAGTTGTGTTTGAGGCTAGTGAGATGCACCGTCTTGCGCAGCTTTCCAATATTCAGTTCAGAAGCAAGGATGAGATCAATGATCCCAATCTTGACTCCACGGCCCGATACAACAGGACCAAACTTGCGATGATCTTATTTGCAAAATATGGACTAGCTGGAAAGGTTATCCAAGAGAACAATGATAGGATCTACGCCCTTTCTGTCCATCCCGGAGCGGTAAGTCCTCCCGTTCCTCAACTGAAGCATGATACTAACAAAGCTAGGTCAACACCGCGATGCAGCAGCAGTGGAAAGACGCCTACCCCGGCCTGACAGGGAAACTTCTATCCTGGGCTATGCTAGCCATCGGCCGTGACGTAGAGCAGGGATCGTACAGTGCACTCTGGGCGTTGACTTCACCCAAGATCGAGGAGGAGGATCTGAATGGGTACTACTTCTCTGACCCTGATCAAGAGGGCAAGGAAACGAGCCAGGCTTCAAACCCCGAGTTGGCATCTAATTTGTGGAATTTAAGTGTGACTCTTATTGAGGGGGTGTTGGGTAGTGATGCTTTGCTTGATTGGAATGTGTCTACTGTCACTGGTGGGGATCTCAAGTAAGATGTTAGCTTTCAAGTTGATCTAGATGACAAATGATCCGTATTTATTAGTTGAAGTATTTGAACCTGTAACTTGGAAATTGAAAAGAACAAATAGAATAAAACTTGTAAGACGAGATGATTGAAATTACAAGAATAGAAGTATTGCTATTTGATAAGATTGTTATTTTTGAGTTGATAGTCCCTACAGCTGATGGCTCACATCACGCGCCTCACACACGCTAGCAAGAGTGTATTGATTGTGGTATATTATTCTGTTCATCCCTCCTCTTGTCTCTTAATCATGGTGCTTCATAAATTCTAGGAGGGCTTCTCGGCCGCTCTGGAGGAAAAACCACCGGCTCGGCAGGTAGCTCGCTCTTCGGTCTCTCAGAGCAAGTCTGGCCCTGCTCACAATGTCCAGGAAGCTCTGCCACTACCCCATCATTTTTCCTTCTCATCCGTCTTCTCCAAATCATCCATCCCAAAGCCCCAAGAATCAACAGACCTCCAATTGTAGCGCCGACTGCTACGCCGGCAATCTCACCACGAGATAATCCAGATTTAGAACTGGGCTCAGGTGCAGAACTTGTCTCTCTGCTCGCGGACGAGTCCGTCGTCGTCTCCTCGGCTTTTGGCGCGCTGACGTTTACAAATTGGGATTTTGCTAGTGTCCCGCCATATTTACTGTCCATTAACGTAAACCAATAAATGCAATCCTCGTTGTTCTCTGTCGCGTTGGAAATATCATACTGAGCCTTCCACTCGCTGGAAGGAGATGTACCATTATCTAGACAGCTCAATCAGCAAACCAGAATCAGAAGGGACCAAGTCCAACTACCTTCTAAACGAGCCGTTGTGTTCGTTCGAGCGTCAATGAATTGCCAAATATAGAGGTCAACCTTTTTAATGTTGGTGTCCCATAGTATCGGGATCATTTGTCCATCTTCGTAAAGATTATTCTTCGACATGTCCTGGTCAACTACTTGATCTGGGTCCTGCTCCGGGGGGCGTAGAAACTTGCTGAAGCATGAGGCCCAACTCGCGAATAAAGAGAATATTAGACTGAGTTTCACGAGGAAAGACATCGCCAGTTTGAGCAAGCAAGATTTTCGATGTCGGAACGCCTAGTCTGCTCGGCGTATCTGGCCTAAGTTATGATCATACACTCGAAATTTCAGGGTGGACACATTTGAGAGGGGAATGAGGAGTGGATGCTATCGATATATGTATTCGATCATCCGGGCATCCGAGCCAACCTCCTCACAGATAACTAAATGAACCAGGACTGCATGCCCAGCCATTATGCAGTAGTAGTCCATAAGAAGCCTAGTTACGGGCCACGCTGCAAGTCGTCATGCTGGGGTTGTGAACTCGTGATCCGGGGTTCGGTTCGCCGACGGTTGTCCAGCAAATCTTCAATCATCTCCCAAGAGAAGGAACGGCGATCCATTAAACTCAGAATAAAAGCCGGCTTATGAATGAATGGCCTTTTATGCTCAATCTTGACCATTGAATTTACCCATGATCTGATCTCGGCTGCTTGTCTGGACCGTCAAAGCGCTTCCTGATTTGCCTAGTTGCATGTAGAAGTGGGACAAAACACGACCAACCGCATAACAACCAACAGAGCGTTGCATCAGAAGAATCAGTAGGCCGATCTCCAAAGTCACTTGCGCGGGCATGTTGCCTGATCTGGGAAGTGGTTAGGCGAAGAGTGAAGAATAAAAAAGCCGGGGTTGGTAAATCCAACGTGGATAAAATTGCCTTGGAGGATATATCTATGGCTGAAAGAATATGTGTGCCTTGCGCTCCGTTTTAGAAATAGATCCCGGCCAGGCTAAGTCGTGAGTGAGTGGTCATGTAAAGTAGTAACGTAGACTCATGTCAAAGTCACGAAATAATATTTTGGCTGAGTGTCTTTTCGGGTTATCGGGTTTTCGCAGGGCATGTTTTCACGGCACAGATATCTAGCAAGACATATGTCAATAGCATCAAGTTAATGTAGGTTGAGTGTCGATTATGATAACGCTGCTTTGGCCCTGCCCTGGCCTCCGCCATCTCCCAGCGAGTCTTCATGCCTAATCATGTCTTTTCGGTGAGTTCCATCTCAAATCCACTCTGAAGCAATCGAAACTCCTGGTTCATCCCTGCATCATTCTGGAAGAACAAAATTAGGTTCTAAGCTTGGGTATTCGTGTCCGCAACAGACTGCACATCAGCAGCAGTCGATCCCTTTCCAGGAGGACCGCCCTTCGCACGAGCCTACACCAGTCAGTAAATCATTATCACCCAGACCGTCGGGATATCTTACCTCTGCGCGCTGCACCTCAGCAGCATCCTCCTTTGTCACCTCGGTAGGTGCCTTTCGTACAACTTCACCCGCCTTCTCGAGGAAGTTCTGCTGCTTGTCATGCAGACTCTGAGCGGTGGCCGCTGCGCCGCCTTTGATGGGTCCGCCGCCGGTGAGGGCTGATTCTTCGGATGCGATGGCTGATGCTTCGGCTTGAGTGATGGGGCGGCCGTCGACGGCTTGGGCTTTGATGTCGTCTTTGGTGGGAAGGTCTGACATTTTGGAGACGATTGTGTTGGGGGACGAGGAGTGACGAGGTTTCGGTGGTCTGTGAGGAGAGTTGTTGATTGTGATGAGTCTTTGGTGCTTTGTTGGAGATGAGGTGGGAGTATGAAGTTGTGAGGTTTGGTTTATGAAGAAGGTTGATTGTTGAGATGATATCATAACGTGAAGGGCATCGTCACTGCTCCATAAAATAGACGAGGAAGGAGCTCTCGTTTACAAGGGTCCATTTCTCGTCACGATGACCTCATGAATGGGCACTCGGTTTGCAACTGCAGAAGCGAGGAAAGGGTCTACAGATTTTGTAAGTGCGTGCCGTTTGCGTGCTGTCGAGCGCTGCGGTTTTGGGGGAGGATGCGAAGCGCTGCGATGAGAATATGAATGCGATTCAATTCACACGCTAAACTGCTCTAATCAGCGACATGAGGCGAAAGGTTTCTAAAATAGTAGTATGCTCAAAGTTCTAAAACATATCTTGAGCCGAGTGGTTGTTAATTCTCACGATGCCTCCAGGGCAATTGACCGTTAGTGTTGTGCATATCTCCGCCACAGATTGAACAACTCCGGACATAACCCTGTTATATCCGCTCTCAGCCCTTTCTTTTTACGACGATAAATGAATCATTCGTACTCAGTCTTAGGGAGCTGAGTGCTGCGTCAGCAACGCTGACAAGAGAATCACGCCGGCCCGGCGACTTTTCCTCTTCGCTAAGAGCGCTGATAGGCCCGCGGCAAGATATTGTGCCGTTTCGGACAACACCATGCATTGGTTCAACATTAAGCGCGCTTTATTTCAGAAGATTAGAATTGCATTACAGGACTATAAGTAGACCTTTAGGCCCTTTTTGTACGCAAAGCGATATCGAATCTACCAATTTAAGGGTACTTCTAGATCTCCAATCTCCACCAAATCGCCAGCAACATGTCTCAGTTCATACCCACGGAATACACTCCCCTCCTCCTCAAAGGTTTCTCCGCCTGGATCATTTATAACGGCGCATCACATGTCGTCCGCGGGATAACAGACTATCTCGCTCAAACTGAGCGCGCAAAACTCCCTTCATCAACCGTCTCCCTCATGGATTCGCAGATCCGCTTCCTCGGTGGAACATACATTGCCTACGGCGCTGCACTATGCTGGACGTCGTACGATATCAAAGAAAGACGGCTGGCTTTGAATATTCTCTTGGCTGGTTTGGCATTGGGCGGTATTGGGCGAGCTGTTTCAGCTGGCATCTTTGGCTGGGGATTTCCGTGGCTGCAACGAGCTACGACCACTGAGATTCTCGTACCGCCCTTGGTCTACTGGTTTGGCTCACGCAAGTATGTTTAGATGGGGAATGGTTGGTCCAGTGACCAGTTGCAAAGTCAAATGTCATATCCTGATGACCTAAATTTGACAAGTTGCTAGAGGGGAATAGGAGGCAGTTTGCATCAAACCCAGAGGTATCAAGATATACCAGCATTATGGACATGTTCCGTTGGGTACGTCTGCCAGAATTTTACCAAGGTAGTATCTTAAAACAGAAGAGCCCGAATCGAGCTTACTCCTTGATATTCTCGATGGCCGCGCTACAAGATTTTCGTTGGAGTACCATGGCTGCTGGAGATCTCGACGTCAAGGGGGAGATGATGTTAACACCAGACTTGCGCCCCACGTTGGATGACTTCAATAGCTATTCTAAATCTTCTTTGACGATATGGTGTACAGATGGCTTGCTGGTAGCTTCCAGCTAGTGCGACATATCCAGGCCAGGAACCTCAATACCTGATCGCTAGAATTTCAACATGTATTCCTGAGCTATTTTAAATATCCAATCAATCCCTCTACCCGCCCCCATCATGAAACTACACAAGACGGATAAGACCTTTGCCGGCCCCCCTGAGCTGAACAAACTGCGCGTTATCCCACTCAAGCGACGATGTCGTTCTGATAAGGCCATTCCCCTCCTGGCAAGCTGAGCTTCCTGCAGTTGATGGCAAGCATATGGGCGACACAAAATGGCACAAGGTTTCCCGCAGTCTTCTCACTCGTGCAAAACTGAACCTCCCCAGACAGGTGATCTTGGTACTTTTCGAAGTTGTTCACGTCGTTGAGATTGCACACTATTACTTAGTCAGCGAGATATGAGATATCGCCATGATCAACACATACCTGGAACGTTGAAGTAGGTCAAGTACTTGGAGCGGTCGCCTTCAGGCTGTGTAGAAGCCTCGGTGAAGAGCTCTCCTAGGTTGTCGATTCCACGGGGAATAAAGCGGTCAGCTCGGTTTTGCGTCCTCTCTGCAGCATTGATAACAGTAGCGTGGTCCAGCTTGTACTCCTTGAGTGATTCCTCGTCCGATCCGATATCTGGCCAGTTTCTGGCATCACCTTGCTCATCCTTGGTGATCTGCTTGGCCTATTAAACAAGATGTTAGAGATTTTACCTTGATAAGCCTGCCACGGAACCTTGGAACTTACAATGAGATAGTTGTGGCCGTTGATACAGGCGACGTGCTTGTCCAAGCCGTGTTTGTTACCATCGAAGCATGGGTTGAACCCCCATTTAGCCAAGTCGTGATCTTTGGACCACTTGAAGATGGCGACCTCTCCGGTATTCCACATCTCACTGATCATAGCAGCCTCAATCATGGATTGAACCCTTCCGCTATCCCATATGGTTTCCGAGTCAGCCTGCGCAATGTCCTGGTTGGCCCAGATACCGGATTCAATAGCGCGAGCCAGCTCCGAGCCACGCGCCCTATCATTGTTGGGTGGCGTCTCAACGAAGTAGCGGTTGAATTGCGCTGCCATGGCCTTTCTTGTCCATCCAACCATATCGCCAAGGGCCTTGTCCAAGCTCGCAAATGACTTGAACTGCGGGCTCGGCTCAGTCGAATCTGCTCCAAATGAGGCAGCGCCGGCGCCAATGGTCAAGACACCTGCAACAAGGTTGACACCATTTCCAAGCATTCCAGGGGCGATGCCACCTATTGTGGTGAACATGCCAGCCACGATAGTTAGCCACGCAGCCGGGTTAGCGAGCGCATCCTCGGCCGATACAGGCAAGAATTTGTCGGCAATAGCGCCTGATGACTTGGATGCAGAGTCCACGCTGGAGCATAGTTAAAAGTTATTAGTAAATGAGTTTGTCAAGGGTATAGTGAAGGAAGCTTGGTCTTACCCATCCTTGACCGCCTTGTACCATTTTTGCTGGAACAGGGCAAAGTTTCCCATGGCCCAAAGGGCAAAGGCTCTTTCCTGGTGTTTCGAACAATCGTCTGCCTCCTCAAGAGGATTGACAAAGTCACAAGAGTCGCTGATTCTGTTTTGTGTTAGTAAGTATCTTGCTTGAAGGATAGAGAGTCACGACTCACGCTCGACAGGATGTATGCCAGTTGAAGGTACGATCGCGATTGAAAACATCGTACTCGGCAATGATACGTGGGACGCCTTTCGCGTCATCGTTGGGCCAGCTGTTCTCAGCCGCGCTGTAAAGATCCGTTCTCTGCCTTAGCCAGGTACCGACACCATGTTCGCGCCAGAGACTGGTAGTCCACTTGGCTCCGTTACCTTTGCCGCAGAACCAGTCACCTTCAGGGTCTGGAGAAAGCTCGGGGGGCCTGTATGTGGGGAGGTCTGCATCTCTCTCATCATCATCTCCTCCTGCTGGGCATACGTTGAACGAGATGTGAGCCTGCAGCGCAAGGTCAGTAAGTATAGTCCATTTATATATAGAGCAGGATCAACCCCAACCCCAAGGCTTACCTGTGCATTGGTGGCCTTGGCGTAGACCATGTCAGCGCGACCTTGGTTGTTCAGACGTGGGTAGTGAGTATCTGGTCCCCGGACCGATCCACGGAACAACTTCTCAGGCCGATCCCATTTGATGATGCTACCCGAGTTTCCAGGTCGCTCATCTTCAGAGACAACCCTGTCAAAATACCAGACTTGAGTGTCGCCGCTGAACTTGTCTTTGTGGATCAAGTCGGCTTTGCCGTCACCGTTAATATCTGCAAACTGAAAGTTGGCCCGGTCTAGGTCTTCCGTGTACTTGATCTGCCCCGAAGGCTTTGCAACACCGTCCCTACCTCGGAGCCAGGCCCAGGCTTGGCCACTTGGCGCCATACAGATGTAATCCGTTCTGCCAGAGCCCGTCAGATCGGCAAAGTGGTGGGCGTTGTCAAAAGGTAGTCGTCCAAAGCCTTGAGTGCACCATTCCCTGCCAGGCGGATTGGGGATAACCTGTGCATCCCAGTTATGCTTTCCGTTGTTGTAGCGACTGTACCAAACCTTGAGTGCACCAGTCTTGAGGTCAGTCACGCCTATGATGTCGTCTTTACCATCTCCGTCCCAATCAGCCAAGTGCAATGCCCGGCGCGGGAGCCCTGTGCGGATCATAGATGGCGTTCCCCAAGCGTTAGTTTCGTAAAAGTCGTGTTTGCTCCGCGTATTCTTGTTCACAAACACATTGACTTCTCCGTGCATGGAGATCCAAACGTAGTCGTCTACGCCGGAACCAGTTGTGTCGCCCCAGAAGATACCATCACCTCGTAGACAGTTAGCATGGGCCAACATGTCGGCTTCAGGAATGACAAACCTTTTTGTGAAGTACCCCCCTCTCCCTGGTTCTCCCAAACCTGGTAAGTGATTCGACACGTTACACCTCCATTGCAAAGCAAACCTTCGCGCTGCCAGTTGACATAAGAAGGGCGTCCGCTAAATATTCGGCCCCATTTGATGAACTCGCGGTCTTCACCAATGTTAAAGCCACGGCCAGGATGCGTTATTCCGGCCTCTCGCCAGAATGGTTTCATACCCTTGCCGTCTCCTCGTTGGTTGATGAATCTGTTCATTCGAGTCAGCATGTGCGCATCACATATCCTCAGTGGTCTACTTACGTCTTGACTTGGCCCTCCTTGCTCATCCATGTCCAGTCATAGCGGCCGCTGTATTATTGTCAGTATGTGTTCCAAGGCTAATACACCAAGAGGTAGCGTCCAAACATACTCCCCGTTCATATCGACTTCATCACGTTAGCTTCAGTTGATAGTATTGGGGGAAGAATTACTAACCAAGTTGTACGCCTCGCATATCTCCTGTGTTCTGGGACGCAAAGATATGTGATCCCTGACCCATGTCTTGCCAGTAAGCGGCCTTGTCTCCGATACCTCCATTGCGCCAACAACTGAAACCGGTCAGATCAGACGTCTTTGGTATCGGATGAAAGCATATAACATGACTTACTGAATATTGCCAGCATTCGAGATAACACAGTAGTCTAAGCGGCCGTCACCGTCCATATCTCCCAGGCGTACTCGATCGCGGCCGAGGCCCATCTCCTGCGGCTTGTACTGTACTAACGGATTAGCTTGTGATGCTTCAATACCATGGTTTGAAATGACTTGCAAGGCCGACGTTCTGAAATGTAGGCGGGCTTCCACCCTTGTTGATGGAGACGTATCTAAAGTTCATCATTAGTTCCACGATGACTGCTAATAGATGGTGCATTTTGTAAGCTTACAACTCTCCGTTGGTCTGAATACAAATGAAGTCATCCAAACCGTCACCGTTAACATCACCCCATCTGATGTCTGATATCACCTGTCAGTATGTTAAAATGGAGCAGAGTTGATGTACTCACGAGCGTTGGAACAGCTCATTTTCGGATCGATTGAGAACCCGTCATTGAACTCTCCGTTCCCATTGTTTAGATAGACAGTGAATCTACGATCCGACTTGTCTGAGGGTGCAAGGATCAGCTCATCCCGCTCATCGCCCTTGGGTGAGCCCTTCAGGTTGACGAGCTGGGCAAACCACATATCAGATGTCTTGGTCATGTCCTTGTCGGGCCCACCGCCGATGGTATTGGTGAAGGACCCCTTGCGGTCATCTCGAAGCTGAGACTTGTGCCGGTAGGTGCCGTCGTCGCGAATCGCTGGGTCGCTGGCAAAGAGAATCTGCCGACCGCTTCTGGGGTCCGACGCGCCGCTTCCAAACTTCTTACGGCAAGTTCTAGAGCTCTCACCATCCTTGAAGAGGCTGCTCTGCTTGGGCTCTTTAATCCAACCTCGGTCGTTGGCAACGCCGATTGCCCTGCCACGTCAGTCTAAGTGGTGACAGAAGTGTAAAAGGATATACTAACCAGACCCAGGCGGCTGCCATCTTTCTCTCACCATAAATGGTTGGATGTGTCCCGTCGTGGATATCTCCAATGCTCAACCATGGCTGCATTTCAGCCAAGACGACCTTAAACTGCGGATTCGACTCCTCCTTGCCATCCTCTCCTAAGGGAACGAACTGACGATAGACTGTCCGGTACTGTTTGTTAATCTTTTCCACGTAGTCTGCATTCGAACCCTTTGGCAGCAGAGTAGAGAGAACCACGACAGCTTGGGGGACCTCTGCAAAGATCCCTTCTATGAGCTCCTTCATCTGAAGGCCCGTCCGTCCGGCATCAACGTCAGACTTGCGGTCGTTGGCATCATTCGTTCCTGCGTTGACTAGTACCACGTTGGGTAGCCATGTTGCGGCAGACTCTCGTCCACGCTTCGCAATGTCTTGGACAACCTGGCCTGAGATGCCTTCGTGATCCTGCCATCCAAGTTAATTGTTTGTCTCTTTTTTTGAACTTCCCTTGCTAGTAACTCACATTGTCTGACATACTACCCGAGTTACGGTTACCAACCATGTTCACTTTCCATCCTTGTTCGACAAGCTTGTCACGGGTAAACTTTCTGAACCCGTTTTTGCCGGCATCTTGAGAATAATCTCCGGCCACGATAGATGCTCCTAAGGGTAATATCCGTAGAAAGAAGTCGCCAGGGTTTGCTCGAGCAGAAATGGTGGAGTTATACTCCAATATCTCTGGCGCATCTTGGGCTAGAGGTGGCCAAGGAAGGGCTACTGCAGGCAGGACAGTCGAGAGCAATAGCCCACTCAGTATCTGGGGCGAAACCATGACTGGGGAGAGGCAAACGTAGACTCAACAAAATTTGCTTGCCTAGAAAGAATGATAGGCGTAGATAATGATGAGGTCAGAAATGAGTATTGAAACAGGCGACCGCGGATGTCTTATACCATGTAATCTCATGGTTCTTGAAATCATCCTCGCTATCTTTCTCTCGCAAGTTGATTTCTCGTAACTTGGTTCGTGATTGGTTAGGTAAACGATCGCCGATATCCATTGAAAATTGGCCTAGAATAAAATCACCTCGAGTTCCCCTGCATACCGCGCCACTCTTGGCGTAAGCGGCATGCAGTCACATAAGGTGCTGCGCTTTTGTACACAGAGATTCAAGGAGCATGGTCTTTTAATGAGATGTATCTCATCGGGGCTCTTTGTTTAGATACCGTTTCAATCATGGACACGGCTGTAAGTCATCATAGACTTTAGTGGTCACTATTTGTTGCATGTTAACAAACAAGTAATGCCAACAGTGCCTCTGAATAGGAATCAGATATAAGCACACGACAGAAAAGGCTAAAAGGCTAGGGTTTAAAAATAAATCATACCACTGAGTATCGTAAACAGGGCTATCTTACGCTAATTACTGTGGTGAGCAGGATTGATGTACTTGACTGAAGGATGATCCGCTAATGCGACATGCCAAAGCAGGCAGGTGATCGTGTCGCATCGTGGTCATGGTAAGCTTGAAGGATTTGGGGCTGGTAGTGCTTCCTTGAAGTTAAAAACCATGTGAAATGCGTTAGTCTTGGCAAGAAAATCCTCCAAAGTTCTAGACTTAAGGATTCTGTAGACCAAGATGAATGGCGAGAGCTTGTTACTTTTGTAGACTTGGCTCTATCCATAATTGGTCGCGCTACGAGTGTGGCGAGTCCAGGGCGCTCCTAATGTCACCCGCTTGACTAGGCTTGACTCGGATTTATGCTAGGATATAGGCCACGAGCATATGAGAAATGGCTCAAATGAGATACCGCAGCAGCAACATCAATCAGTGGACGGAACAAATTGTCTGCCAAGAGAAGTAAGCAGGCCGCAGCTGAAGATGGATCGTCTACCCTGCGAGATAGCTCAGATTGCTATTGAGTTAAGTAAGTGACAAGGCGCATGTCTAATTCGTATTAGAAAAAGTCCGAGGATTGTTCAATGGGCGGAATCTAGGCCACGATGTGGCTTTGCCGATGCTCGGGTGATTTACTTGACAAAGGAGTCTAAGGGGTTGGAGTAAAATCATGGGTTTGGCCTTTTTGAGCTTGTTTGCAACAATTTGGGGTTGAGGAGGTTCTCTTAAGAACAGATATTTCACCAAGAGAAGCAAAAGACTCAACACCTCATTTCATTACCCACGTATGGATGCCATCAACCCTTTCTTGTCCAGTATGGTCGAATATCCATACCCCACTAGAGCAGTAATCCAGAGACCTGTTACAGGGTAAAAGACCCCTAAATCACGGAGTGGGTTTATCTTGGCCAATCAGAGAGCGCTATGACTCTTGGTCCACTGAGTCAAGATAACGGCCAGCGGGTACGGCCTGCAAACTTTAGTTTAGGTATTTGTAGTACAGTGCTAAGCTTTTTGTAGCAAGAATCTTCAGATAAGGATTAAGCGAAGACCTTGCGTATCTGAGGTTTGGCTGGAATGATAACGAGCGGCAGAGAGGGGACTCCCATGCACATTGCTAAGCTTCCCCAGGTTCGTAACATCCCCGCAAATGCTCACCCTGACTCTACGGCGTTGCTCCGACACCGAAACCGCGTGGCCAGGGCATATTGTGCAACCAAGGTTAGAAGAATGCTATTGATAGTCGGGAATCATTTAACTAATCGGGGATCCTTCCAGGGGATACGTACCGGAAGTCGGCAGTGATGGATCAAGAGCCCTATGAGTACCGACTGAAGCGGACAAGACAGGCATGTGCCAATTGCAGGTATGAAGCATGCAGTGCCTCCCCCTATTTTCTCTCAGAATTGATTGCAGAAGCTGACTATTTAAAGGCGCAAAAAGGTCCGCTGCTCTGGCGAGCGTCCAACATGCACATACTGCGCACGCCTAAAGCAGGAATGCTGCTATGAAGAAGCACCCAAAAGCGAGGACCAAAATGACTCTAACAGGGCCCTGCGCCCATTGATGATGGCGGGAGCGACGAAGGAAGAAACAGCATCTTCAATTTCTCTCGAGTCCCGAATAACTTCGCTTGAAACGAGTGTGCAAAGGCAAGGCTTTTGAGGTCGTGTACACTTGGTAATTCCCTCAGCTGACCAAGTAATTGGGTAGTCTCATCAGTCTTCTCACCAGCGAACGTGGCACGGTAGACGAGAACAACTTCAGTCTGATCCACAAAGCGAATGTTTCTGGAGATGCCAAGTGGCTGTCTGTCACGTCCGACATGACGCTTTCTGGTGCGGCAGACTTGTACTTCCAATTCTGCCACAATCAACCATACTCCCTCTTTCATGAGGAAAGCTTTCGCCGTCGCTTGGTAGCTCAGACGCTCCCCGATTACCTGTGCCTCGCCTTATTGGCCACAGCGAGTCGATTTTCCCATTCCAGTAGACCATTGCTACTCTGTGCAGACCAGGCTTGGGAGCTTGCCATCAAGCGCTCGACAGCCAACATTGACTCTGCGGAGAGTCTAACGATTGCCCAAACAATTCACCTTCTTTGCGTCATTGACTACTCCGGTATGCGATCCCACTTTTGTGAACGAAAATACTTCTGTATCAGTAAAGCTGATCCTTCCTAGATGGCCGATGTCGCGCTGCATGGATCAAGCTTGGGTTGGCTGTCCGCATAGCGCAGTGCTACCGATTCAACACTGAGCCCGATCACCGTCTTCGTCCTGAAGTCCAGGAGGAATATCGACGCACATTCTGGTCCATCTACCTACTTGACAGGCTGATGTCCTGCGGGCGCGAAAGACCCCCTGCGCTTCAAGACAAGGACTGCCTCTTACGTCTTCCGTCCAACGAACAGGCTTTCCGAGACTGCTGTGAGAATCGGGGCCCAGTACTTGAGCAACTCGTTGGAGACGCACCAGCAGTTACCGAGCTTCCTGAACATAGCCATTTCTCTGTAATTATCTTGATGGCAGCGACGCTGATACGTGTAGTGAATTACGTACTGCGAGAGGACTCGCGAGTTCATGACGATGTTCCCTGGTCTGCTGCTTCACAGTACTCAGCGCTCGAGTCAACTCTGTGGCGGCTGGAACTCAATTACGGATTACTAGACCCATTGAATGCTGTATGGGAGCAAACACTTACCTCAGGTGGCGTGGTAGACCCGCGAGCCGCTGGGCCTCTGATATATGGCCGCGCTTTGTTCCATCTCGCGGGGTGTCTGTTACACCATCCTTTCCTTCTCCAGCACCGATTAGCAGAGTCAGCCAGCAGAACACCCCCAGGATTCTTGAGTAAAGCCTGGACGTCAGCTAGAAGCCACGCCACTGCAATCACCATGTTGCAGGAGACGGAAAATCTTGGCTGCGTCACAGTTTCTTGCTTCAGAGGGTATTGCGCCATGGTCGCCGGTTCGATCCACCTTCTTTTCGCGTCGGACAGTAACAATGAGATACGCGAGGCATCGGTCCGGCGATACGAGGAGTGCCGAGGCCTACTACTGAAGCTGTGCCGTTATTGGGAGAGTTCTAGGCTAATGGTGAGATTCCCTCTGCATATTGCTTATGCCAGATCTAGATTATTGATAAGTGGCAGTTCATGAAGCTTGAGCGTCTGTATGAGAATAGAGGCCGTTACCGCCAATTCTTTGAGTACACGCTAGCTATGGGAGAAAAGCCCCGGCTCGCAGCGTTCTGGGACAGCATGGACAACTGGGTTCCATCAAGCCGATCTCCAAGCCCCGAGCATGGCCCTCCCGAGCCAGTACAGCCTATTCATTTCCCCACGTCTATGGACTTTTTCGATCTCGCGCCGGCGGATCCTTGGGGAAACGGAAATTCGATATTCGAAATGGACTTTGCGGGCGGTAATACTTTCACGTGAATTGGCCATATCAAAGACAGTACACCGCATATTTTAGGACATGAGCAGATGGTTGAAATGATGTAAATTACATTCTATATTGCTGGTATCTCCTCAAGCTATAGTATTTTCAAACTATGTCCCGATCCTTCGCAATCTGACCCGGAGGCATTCATGTGCATAAGAAGAAGCCTAGAGGTCTTGACGCTTTAGCCAACAGACTTGTCGCTCGTGAGAACATAATAAGTCTTTACAAAAGGCGCCTCGGATGTCCATGTAACCTTCAGACCAGAGGGCAGTGCAATTATATCTCCGCCTTGAAACTTGAGCGTCTTGCCAGTGTCATGCTCGGTAATGGTGACCAATCCTTCGAGAAGCATGATGGTTTCATCACCGAGAGATGCACTGTATTCGAAGGAGGCAGAACCATCGGGGTTACACCCAGGCATCCCCCGGCCTGTTCTCCAAAGTCCGACCTCAAGATTTCCTGTTGAGCCCGTATCTCTGATGAGGTGAAACTCGCCAGCTTGTTGTTGGCCCTTGCCTGGCTCGTCCCAAGCATAAGAAGTCCAAGCTTGTGGGTTGTCGTTAATGTTGCCAATTATGAGATCTTCCTTTGCGGTTCCGGGTGTAGGTCCGTCCCACATGACCCAGAACTTCTTAAGAAAAGGGGCGTTGGTGTGCCACGAAAGTTGGACATATTTTGGGTGGCAGATAATGTCGCCTGCGTTGAGTTTATACTTCTTGCCGGTGGATTTGATGGTGACCTCTGTTGACCCCTCCAACAGCAGCATTGTTTCATCGCCGAGGGGAGCTGAGTACACAACGTCGCAAGTGCCGTCTTCGTTGCAGCCCGGGATTCCTGGACCTGTGCGCCACAGGCCTGCGCTCAGAGAACCAGACGTTCCTCCGCTTCGAATAACGACAACCTCTCCCTTGGATTGCTGGCCAAAGACTGGGTCTTCCCAGTCAAAGGGGACCCAGGTCCCAGTTGTGCTGCGGGAGCCATGCTCAAGCTGATGAACGGAGCCCATGTTGGAAATCTTGTGTTTTGAAGTTGCGGTAAGGTCAAAGGGAACGACGTATCGAGAAGACAGTGAATGCGACTATGATGACGATTAGCAATTGACCTGTGGCATCTTGTCTTTCTTAATAGCCCCAATGCTATCATAACCCTGTAGCTTATCTTCATCTCTCCGATTAGCATATCAGTCTGGGTTACTCAGACTTCGGAGGTGTGAGTGGGTACGGCCCGAAGTAAAGAACTACAAGGGCTCTAAAGGAGCACTAAGTCGACTTAGTGGCTGTTATGGTCTGGAGCTATACTTAACCGAGCCTTATCTACAGACCAAACGAAAGGTAGATCATATCAGCGATACACCGTATCAGATAAGCGACATTTCTCAGTCTGACCTCCCCGAGGCACTACGAAGTGGTATGCGGAGATGGAACTGGCTCTCCTTGTCCGGGCCGTGTCCCACCATTGCTTCCGAGACTAAGTAAGCTTGCTATGGTTTCCTCGAATAGCAGCTCAAAACACTATCTTATCATCCAAAACTGCGAGCTCCTCGTGAATGTAGATCAGCCATATCAGTAGACTGAAGATGCGCGTAAACGGTAATAATACTCTTGATACTGGTCTTGAGAAATTAGCAAGCTTCAAAAAGAGACTCATGGACAGATAAAGGACACCGAAGCATCGCCGAGTAAAGGGAGCTGATAACAGTAATATTTGGGCAGCAGACTGTCATCTATATAGACCAAGGCAGTTCTGCAGGGTCGATACGAATCACAGACTTGGCCTCATACCATCTTGGATTAACTTTATAACGCCAGTTCCCTACCTTAGTCGCATTTACATACGGATATCTTCGACCACCATGACAGACCACGAGGTGCAAGCAGTGTTGGGCATGCAGCACTCCGAGAAGCGGCAATGGAGACCCTATCTGCTCGTTGTTGTTAGTAGCAAGCTTTCAAGATATATATTTCTGATCCTTTGTGACTGACGCTTCGTTACTTAGATGATGAGCATTAGTCTCGGAGCCATGTCGTTTGGGTATTCCTCTGGTGTTATTGGAGCAACCGTTGGTAAGAAACCGCACATCCATATAGCCTACTTTGCTCATGTTGTTAATTATTTCCAGCGCAACCTTCTTTCGTCGAGTATTTCGGACTTGCGACTAGATCCAACGCAACTAGTCTTATCTCAGCTATGAATGTGAGAAACCCTCGGCTCCGTCTCCCAAGTTATACACTAACAGAGACTTTCACTTCCAGTCGCTCTTCTTTGCTGGCGCAGCCATCTTCATCTTGACAGTCCCCTTCTTTGCAGATAAATGGGGACGAAAAGCAGCCGTGGCAGTGGTTAGTACCATCCTTTCGCTTTCGAAGAGAACATGGCTGACTTTGCGTTCATCCAGTCGGCCGCTATCATCATCATAGCAGGGGCTGTTCTGGCCGGATCTGTGCACGTCGCACAATTCATCATCTTCCGATTTGTATCGGGTGCTGGGTAGGTTTAACCATGAACAACTTGTGACTCAAGACTATATTCTGACCTAACAACCAGGACCTATATGATGATCTCGTCAGTGACGCTATGGATGACAGAGATAGCACCTCCCTCAATCCGTGGCATTCTCGTTGGTCTCGTCGGAGCAAGCTTGCTCTTTGGATACGCATCATCGATTTGGGTGGGCTACGGCTTCTATTTCTTCCAGAGCTCAAATGCATGGAGAGTCCCGTTCGGTAGGTCTAAGCGAACAACCATTCGCCTGACTGGGAGCTGACCTAAGCTTTTTATAGTGTTCCAGGGCTTCCCAGCACTCTTATTGCTTGGTCTTCTCTACTGGCTGCCGGAGTCTCCCCGTTGGCTGATGCTACAAGGCTGCCACGACCAGGCAAGAGAGAATCTCCTAAAGCTTCATACTCCAGAAGAAGTGGATGTTGAGTTCCTGCAGATTCGCACACAGGTTGAAATCGACAAGACTCTCCCAAGCTCATACTGGGCTATGTTCACAAATAAAAACTACAGAAAGCGAACCCTTATCGGCATGGGAACCTTTGCCAGTATCCAAACGTCTGGAATTCTAGTAATCAACAGTCAGTATCCCAAGATGCCTTGTTCGCTGTCGCGAGATTGCTTACTAACCGCCTACTGAAAACAGATTACGGTCCCATGGTCAGACACTACACCCCGAAGAACTCAACAACGATTCTGAATACTAACCGTCTTTAGATCTACGGCGCACTCGGTTTCGGAGTCGAGACACAGCTCATCTATTCAGCTGCTTGGCTAACCCTGGGTTGGGGCGGAGGCTGCCTAGCACTTTTCGTCGTCGACAAGATCCCAAGGCCTAAGTTCATCGGCTATGGTCTCCTTGCCTGCCAAGCCTGCCTCATAATCGAGGCTGCATTGGTGGCCAACTTTGCGGGCTCAGACAACAAGACAGCCCTCCGAGCCTGTGTCGCGATGCTCTTTTTGTTTGTCTTTATCTATGAATTTGCGCTGGACAGTGCCCAGTTTGTTTACTTGGGTGAACTGTTCCCTACTCATATACGAGCAAAGGGTGTCTCACTGGGCTGTGGAACACTAGCACTGATGAACGTCATCTGGCTATCTGCTGCACCCACTGCTTTCGCGTAAGTACCTGTTACATGTATGAGCATAAAACGTTGAAACTGACTGCTGCAGCTCGATTGGCTGGAAGTTCTATCTATGCTTTATCATCCCAGGATGCTTTTGTGCCGCTATGATCCTGTACTATTTCCCTGACACACTGGGTCTACCGCTTGAGGAAATCAATGCCATTTTCGAGGACGAGGTAAGCTTTACGGTGACTTAATTCACAGTATCCAGAGAACTGACAGTTTAGCAGTATAGAGATAGCATTGTTGGCATTGAAGAGGGAAATGCAAAGGGGTCTTTCTCAGACAAGAGCCCCAAGGAAGTAGTTGGCAGTGAGTAACATTATCGTGATATTGTTGGGAATCGGCATAGGCCTTGTTCCTGTATTATCTAATGCCGGCGGCTTCCGGTCTTAGGTCTTCGGTCTAGGTGTCTGATCGTGGAAGATATATAGCCTGTAAGATTACAGATATATAGATAACTAACTTTATTACAATTATTTATATATAATTCCAAAGATACTCTTTTTATACTAGCTTATCATTACTGGCCCACTATCCTCAAGAACCTCTGGCAAAAAACATCTGATAAAGAGGGCTGACTAGAGACAGCCTAGCTGGCGTTGGGTTTGTCACGTCCAACCGCCGCACCGCCTTTTTGCAACCCATGTGCTGTCACAGATCTGGTAGTCTGCCTCGTCATATCGCCCTTGCCGAAAATTTCAACCCATACATCCAATTGGCGGATTGAGGTCAAAAAGCTTGGGTCAGCATCACAGAAACGAGTTAAGGCTTGTCTGCCTGGCGTAAATCGGTCAATGCAGGTCTGGTGTCAAGTGCTGCACTCTAGGGGGCCCGGCGGCTGCTGTCAACACACCACCAATTGAATCTCTTGTAGGACATTGTGGCTTGTAATTTCAGGAAAAAATGTAGAGATTTCTCTAGAGCAGCCCAGTCAGTTCGATTACAGCCCAACAAGGCTGTGCCCCGCGCAGCTTATGTATCTACCCCAACCTCAGCATCATATGATTATTCCCATTTCTTACCCTCTCATCGCTACCCACCGATACTTGTTCCCGTAAGATTACACAAGTTGGGTCCTTCGAAATGTCTGATCCAAGCGATCCAAGTTCCTATACGGTTGGATGGGTTTGTGCTCTGTCGACAGAGTTCACAGCAGCCCAGGAACAATTCGACGAGGAATATGAACCGCATGAAGGACCTGAGCACAGAGAGGCAAATGACTTTAATGTGTACAGTTTTGGCAAGATAAAAGGCCACATGGTGGTTGTCGCTGTACTGCCAAATGGTCAATACGGGACTACATCCGCCGCGACTGTGGCCAAGGATATGATACGCAGCTTTCGCAACATTCGATTCGGTCTTATGGTCGGGATTGGCGGCGGGGCCCCTACCAAAGATCAAGATATTCGCCTGGGAGACGTTGTCGTCAGCTCACCTACGTCTGAGCACGGTGGTGTCTTCCAATACGACTTCGGAAAAGCTACAGAAGAAGGATTTCAGCACACGGCGTCTCACAATAAACCGCCTCAGTTACTGCTTGCTGCAGTAGCGGGGCTCAAGACCCAATATGAGCGAAAGGGCCTTCAGATACACGACAAAGCCAGCGCCATCGTCTCAAAAAACCAGAGGCTAAGGGCCAAGTATGGACGTCCAGAAGCTCCAGATTCTCTTTTTTCAACTTCGGTTGGTCATAGGAGTGAACCATGCCATGAGTCTTGTGTGACGGCCCCGGCTGATCTCGTAGATCGCATCCCACGGCAAGAACCTATGGAAGATGTTGAAGTCCACTATGGCACCATTGCTTCGGGCAATACTCTCTTGAAAAATGCTGCTAAGAGGGACGAACTTGCTCTCAACGAAAATGTCCTTTGCTTCGAAATGGAAGCTGCTGGATTGATGGATGGATTCAGATGTCTTATTATTCGCGGAATCTGCGACTATTGTGACTCTCATAAGAATGATAGATGGCAGGGTTACGCAGCCATGACTGCCGCTGTGTATGCGAAGCAGATTCTCGGAATGATCCGTCCAGAGGCTGTTGCAAGAGAAGAGACCATGATCTCAAAGATTGATGAAGGTCAGTAGTCTCAAATACCTTTGGGAGTAATGAATCTAAATATTGGTATTCAATGCAGTCATTTCTGATGTCAAGGATCTGAAGCGATCCATCACAGAACAGGGAGTATTGGACTGGCTATCAGATGAAGACTTCGGTGCTTACCAATTCGATGAACGTGGTAAAAGGGCTCCAGGAACGTGTCAATGGTTTCTTAACTCGCCGGAGTATCAGTCTTGGACCGAAGACAGAGGCCAAGTCCTATTCTGCTCAGGGATTGCCGGGGCTGGAAAGACGGTACTTACATCTGCCATTATCGAAAACCTGCATTCTCGTTTTCAATCTGACTCAAGCACTGCCATCGCCCATATATACTGCCGATATAATCGTGCCGACCGGCAAACACTACCAAAATTGCGTGCGAGTCTGCTGAGACAGCTTTGTGAACGACTGTCTCCGCTACCCGAGGGTATAATGCAGCTTTACGACCAATACAAGCCCCGGCGAATGGAGGCCCCTCCGGAGAGAATTCTTTCAGAGCTAGAATCCGTATCGGATCGGTTCTCCAAAGTCTTTGTGGTGGTTGATGCGTTAGACGAGTGGGCAACAGAGCACGGGGACCTCTGCTCACTACCAGCCAAGATTCTCTTTCTTCAGAGGAAACTGGTCATCAATCTACTCGTTACCTCTCGACCGTTACCACTGATTACAAATCGATTTACAGATTACCCTTCTATCTCAATTACCGCTCAGCGACAGGATATTTACGCTTATGTTGACAACTTTCGGTGGCCAGAGTCGAGCTGCATTGGTAAAATAGCAGAATTGCGAGGCTCGGTAAAACAAATCATATCACGAGTTATTAAGGGGATGTAGGCTCATCGCACCATCGTCCATCTTGGAAGTCCACCTCTAACAACTAATCAGGTTTCTTCTGGCAAGGTTGTATCTGCATTCATTGGAGAACGAGATCTCCGAAAGGGATGTTAAAGATGCTCTGAAGCGATTTGAAGACAGAGCAAAGAACAGCGATAATGACCTGAAGTTCAGTGTTGTCAACCAGGCATATAACGATACTTTAAAGCGTATCAGTGAGCAACATCCGAATTCCAGAGCCCTAGCATTTAAGGTTTTGGCCTGGATATGCTACACTGAATGGAAGCTACCAGCTGGTGCAATACAGCATGGTCTTGCAATAAGAGACGGAGACACAACCCTCCACGAAGATGGCATAGTTGACGAAAACCTACTGCTCTCTGTATGCGGTGGCTTGGTCGAAATTCCAGAGGGAGGCAAGGAAATAAGGCTCGCTCACTATACGACCGAAAGCTTTTTCCGGCATAACCGTTATGTGATTGATGAGTATTTCGTCAGCCTGCATTCACTTGACTGCCAACTACCTTCGAACGCTGATGCCTACCTTGCAAGACAGTGCATCACTTGTTTGTCTATCTGCTTGTCGAAAAACCGGCAAAGAGGAATTGTACGTCGGACCAGACCTTACAAGGTGTTCTACACTCCCTCCTATCCACAGCTAGATGTGCGTCATTCCCCCGAAGAACGCGAGGAAAGACTTTTGAGACTCGAACTTGAAAGCAATCCATTATATGAGTATAGCATATTCAATTGGGCGGGCCATGTGCGACGGCTTTCGCCATTAGATCAAACTTACGAGGCGTCCATCGACGTCCTCCGAGGGCGTGGAATGGTCGACGGGGTTGTTATGACGATCCTCACTCATGGAAGGTGGAGCGACACAAGACAAGTATCCCAAGAAATGAGTGACTTGCACCTGGCCGCACTTTTCGGACTTGAGGATTTGGTAGAGTCACTAATAAAGAGTCTTCCAGAATTGTGTTAGAATTACTTTATTATGACCGATCTTTCGCCACCTTATGACTTAATATTCCCCAACCTTAATTTAACCTTTCCACCTCAGTAATAATAACACCACCACCGTATATATATTTTTATTAAAACCTTTATTTATTTAACCTTTCCTCCTCTATAGCTAACTATATAGCTATTATATATATATTCTCTTTAAAACCTTTATCTATTTAACCTTTCCTCTATAGTATAGCTACCCTCCTCCTTAAGTTATTAAGTAACTTATATCTAATATATAAGCCTTAAAGCTATAGCTATAATATATAAAGTAATATTAACTAAAGCT
Organism: Fusarium pseudoanthophilum; assembly: GCA_013395995.1. Lineage (NCBI taxonomy): Eukaryota > Fungi > Ascomycota > Sordariomycetes > Hypocreales > Nectriaceae > Fusarium > Fusarium pseudoanthophilum. Next base: position 58,736 of record JAAOAR010000284.1, read on the forward strand.
AATTTATTCTTAATTTTATAATATAAAAAGCCTACTAAAAATACTTTCCTTAAATAAGCTTTTTAAATTAGTCCCTTTTTCCTTAAATAATATCTTAAAAAACTAAAACTATAAACACTTTTTAATACTTAATATAGCTAAAAGTATTATAATTAAATAAAGTAAGCTAGCTAATAACT